>JABFOX010000190.1:0-19720 GCA_022817665.1 Axea sp. ZL-2020
TAGTAATAGGATAATACCTAAGACTATAAAAATAAATATTGTAACAAAAAATGTAAATACATTATTTTTAATATGTGGTTCCTTCAAAAACTAGAAATGTTTATTATTTTACAATTAATAAAAAATGTATCAAATAAATATATTACAGAATATATCAGTTAGTTTTGTTTTCAAATTATTAATACTGAGATTTTGAATTTGTCATTTTAAAAAGTATCAGACTATTCAATGAAAAATTATACGTATAATCAAACTACATTTTCGTAGTGAATCACTGATGTATAGTTTTGCAATTTGGTTTTCTCACCTTTGGAAAATGTATATAAAAAGATTTACATTTTGCCTCATCATATAAGAAATAATAAATAAAATATATTAAAAGCATGAATTGAAAATATATTAATCTAATAATTATTGAATCCTCTTAAGAGGATGTATCACATATTGATTAATAGATTAGTTTATTTTCAATCAATACCTTCCATGTATTTTATTTGTTGTTTCTTGCAATGTTGACTTTATAAATGATGGTAGAATATCCTTTATTGGTAAAAGATATCTCTGTAACGAAATCTTATCAAATCATAATTCGTTTTCAAGATGTGAAAAAAGCAAGTTTCAAAAATATATCAGTAATTCTATGTATAAAATTCTACTTTGATGATAAATATTTTCTTTTGAATAATAAATCTTCTAATATACCTTAAACTCTTAAATTTATTATCTTTATATTCCTTGTTTGAAATAAACTAACTCCGGTATTACAGATTCGATACATTCTCATAAAGCCAAATATAAGATCTATTCTCACGTAGTTGGAGATTTGTAACTGTGGAGATTGTAAAACAGTCATATTTAACATAATTGTGACAAACTGATCAGAGCGGCATTTTGTATATATGGAAGAATACTTTTACCTTTAAACGGTTATTTTTTTTATAAAACATTAAAAATGCAAATGAATTTTACGTATATTTCCATATCAAAAACGGGAATTTATTATAAATTAGAAAGAAATGCTTTTAAATAAAAATTCGTAACTAAAATTGAGCTCTAATTATTAAATTAACTAAAACTTCTGTTTGATGATATTTTGACAATTCACAGTTTTTTCTTTATACTTTGCAAGAGAAAGAAATAGAAGCAGATATTTAATTGTTTAATCACTTTAATAGGATCGTGTTTTTAGCTAATGAAAATTATATTAAACATTGCGATGAATATCACGCAGTTTTAAAATTAGTCTTGAATATGTGATAAAATGTGAGAAATTATGTAATATTTCGAGTGAGTGTTTGGTGGGCTATATATGGTGTTAATTATCCCATGATAATTCATATACTGTATGATGTACTGTAATTTATCATGTGATTTATTTGGAAGGTGTAGCAATCATCATAAAAGTAGTGGAAAAATCAGTTGTCTGTGTAATCAATTTGTATTCTTGTTAATACCTTTATTAAATAAAACGTGGCATTAAAATATGCTATTCATTCTTAAAATATTAATTAAATAAAAAAATATATTTTTTATTTAAATTAAGAAAACAAAGAGTAATACATGCTTTATGAGATAACTTTATGTCTTCATTTTTATGACATTAAGCTTATTTTATATGATATATGTGTATTTATAAGGCTATTATATAGGTATATATACACACACCAAGTATGTATCATAATAATAATATAATTAAATATACGGGCCTGAACTTTTCAGATGCTAAATACAAATATACCCATAGTCATTTAATTTGTTAGATGCATAATTTATAATTTTATGTAAAATCCCTATGAACATATATGTAATTTTTATATCATTTATTCAAGCAGGATATTTATTTATTTATTTTGATTTATAACTTTTCTACTTGTAATCAAGATTTTTAATCCTAGTTTGAATTATCGATACATAATAATTATCATAACATAATAAAACATGATAATATACCGATCGTACGTTTAGCTATGCAAAAATCCAAAAGGCCCTGTTGGATTTTCAGTAGTTACTATAAATTGTAGAGATGGCGTGAATATGAATTTCTACTATATGTAGAAAACAATGCATATTAAATTACATGCATATACTGTATTTCTTTAGAGACAAAATATAAATTTATTTTCCTTATACTTATTCATTGATTTTTGAGATGGCGTAACACATCTAGCATTCATAGTGGATTGAAACTGAAATATTAGTATTTATACCACGATGTTTTAATGTTTTTGTTTCATATCAATATTATTTATATTTTAAAAATAATTGAAATATATATATACTGTAATATTTTGATCATTAATACATTAATAATATTCATGAATAATAAATAAATAATAAATAAATATCATTGCACAGTAAATAAAATATGTTTAAATAATATTTTAACATAAGTATTGAATGTTGTATATAAACGAGATTATTCATTTGATTAAATCTTTTGCGAATAACTGTATTTTCTTTTTTACCGATACTGACAATCTGCGCGCGGTGGCGACACCTATACAAAACAAAAATGGTGGACAAAATGTCCTATCCCAGGCCCGCTCGTATGGAACGCCAAATAAGAGCGTTGTTCGAGCCCTTGTCTAACATGTATCATCTGTTGAACAGCGCATCCGTTTTCAATGTAAACCAGACGAAAGCCCACGTACTTGTCAGCGCATTCGCATCGCCCACACATTAAATCCGACTACGTCTAACCAAGCCGAAAATGTAAAACTCCACCAACATTTCAAGTAATTATAACCGAAGTGCAAACCGTCACGTTGCGCACTCTGCGAAATTAAAACCGCCTTCAATTTCTTCACCTGGCGTCGGTTTGGCTCAACTCCTTGGCCAGGCCGACGATGTCAACATCATAAGCAGTGACACATGTTTTTGTATTTCTAATCTTCAAAAATTAAATTCGAAATTGTTTGCCTTTGACTTGTCATTATCAACATGTTTTGTTAATTTCATATATTGAATTGTTATAATTAAAAGTGTTGTTTATAATTAAACGGTCATTTTTCGAATTATATGTGGTTTGACAACATTTAGTTTATTTTGACATATTGACAGTTGAAGAGACTATTTTTTATTACATTGAAGATGTTCTGTTTTTGGGTTTCTCTGCTTATCTGAAATTTTGGTTATGTTTGTGTATGTGATAGCAAATTTTTGTTTTCTAGGTAAGACTTCCACATCGGTTATGACTGACAGAGACAGAGCAATAGGGTTGGAAGCAGAGATGGCTGCTCCATTGCACTTACAACGGTTGGAGCGTAGTTTAAATGTGCAGCCCTTCTTAAATCAGATTAATAAACTATTCCAAAGTCGCATCAGGTATTTGGGCAATGAAATAAAAAATGCATTTATTTAGCTATGCACTTAAATTTTTCTTTGGTTTTCTGCTAGTACATTTTAATAAGCGTTTGTTTCATTGTATTTCCTTAATTTTGAATTGAGAAATGTTTTTATATTTAAAAAAAAATTCAGTTCAGTTATATGTAGACAAAATGTTTATTTACAATTTTTTATTCAAATTGATTGATTTCCTTTGTTTATCTATTGTTATTAATATTATATATATATATATATATATTAAAAATAATAACATGATGTGAAAATACAAATTGAAAAAATATGTTAATTGCATTTATAACTTACTTTTCTAAGGTAATTTAAATGAATCTATTTAACTTAAAAACTTCCTATTTATAATTTTATTTTTTATAACAGTGACAATGATGAATCAGAATCAGACTCCTCTGATGAATCTGAAATATATATCAATGATGTCCTCACGCAAAAAGAAGGTTTGTATTATTTTACTGCAACATTTTATCTTTGCTTGTAAACATTTTTTATTTCTTAAATAGGTATTTGAAATGAATAATCACACAAGAATTTTGATTAGGCTAAACTATAATAATGTGATTAATAAGTAAAGAAATTGTAAACATAAATGCTTATATTATTTCTATTCTTTTTTTAAAAAAAGCATATTTAAATATTTGAGAAATTTGATATTGTTTTATAATTAATATAAAATTATTTTAATTTGATCTGTGTAAAAATTCTTTGTAGTCTTCTTTTTTAGAAGAAAAAGAAGTCTACCCATACTTTGAAAGAATCCATTCAGGATTCCTACCAGAATTTTTCAGTACTGTTAATTATAGAAAACTTATAATTTAAAATTAATGTATTTTATAAAAATAATAATTTTAGAAGAAAGAATCAACAAGCTTAGGTTGTACAATATGTCAAATGTTGGTGAAGAAAGAAGATGGTTACAGGATTTACTACTGAGTGAATCTTCGGATAGTACATCAGATTCTGATGAAGACAATCCAATTACAGAAGAAGATTTCCAAGAGATGTTAAAATATCATATTTTAAAAAAGAAATATCAAGGCAAATTTTATCAAAAGCCTGAAGTAAGTATTTTACAACATTAAAATAAAGATAATGTATTTTTTTTAATAATCAACACAAATATCATTGTTTATTATTTTACTTTTTAATATTTCATATATACTGTGTTTTTATTAAACGTTTAATTATTTTGTTATTGATGTATTTTTATTTTTATTTCTGCTATTTTTTATTTTATTTACAGAATATTCAATATCAGTATTATGGATCTGGATTACTTTCAAGTTGTGACAGATTCCTTGAACATCAAAAGCTAATTGTGGGAAATAAAAAGAAAAAAGAAAAGAGGCCAGAAAAAAAGGTGTTAAAGATAAAGAAAGAAAAGACTATTCGTCATAAACAAGCATCTGATTTTAAGGTTTGTTTTTGTATTTTAAGCAAAGTTTAAACAGAATTGTACGAATTTTCATTTGAACTCATAAGATTAAAAATCATTGCATTGTATTTTTAAGATGTTTAAGTACATAATTGTAAATAATATAAAACAGATATTGTACATTTTAACTTCAATTCTGTAATAAAAGCATATGTACATTGATCATATAGGAAAATGAAATACAAGATAAATGGGATAGAGTAATGCTTAAGGAAGAACCTCTGGATGAGGTCGAATCTGATTCTATGCTGAAACATCAACCTCGTTCTCGAGGCAAAAAGAAGCATGCCACAAAAAGTCCAGAAGTTATGGCAATGAGGAGACGTAAAATTTGGTTGATGATGTCGAAGAAAGAACTTGGAAAAGTTCAAAGGGCTATGATTAATAACCACAAAGAAATGTTAATAAGTTGTAAAAAAGTAGCTCAACACTGTATGAAATATTGGAGACAAAAAGCAATGCAAGTGAGTAAATATAAAAATTAAATAATAAATAAAGTGTAACAGGATAAACATTATTATAAAATAATTATTTTATAATAATACTTTATTTCAGAATATTTTAAATACGATATTTATTTTAATTTCAGTCTCAAAAAAATATGAAAGAAACTATATGGCGTGCTAAGAGATTAACTCGGGAAATGCAGTCGTATTGGAAAAGATATGATCGTGTGGAACGCGAAACTCGAAGAAGATTAGAAAAGGAAGCTGAGGAACAAAGAAAAATGGATGTAGAACTTATAGAAGTAAGTGCGAAATAAAGATATATATTTTTATTTTTAATTAAATTTCATAAATTATCAAATTCTTTTTTGAATTCTTAGGCTAAACGACAGCAAAGAAAATTGAATTTTCTTATCACGCAGACTGAATTGTATGCTCATTTTATGTCACGTAAGTTAGGAAAAGCTTCGCCAGAAGAACAGTTGAGGATTTTAAATCAATTGGACGAAGAAAAAAATCCTAGATTGGTTGGCATAGATGATTATGATAGGTTCGAGTGAAATATTTTTAATTTAATTGTATTTAAGTATTAATAGTTAAAATTATAATGTTACAGTAATTTTAATATAAATTTACAGCGAGGCAATGAAACAAAAAGCAAAGAAAAACGCAATAGAAGCCTTTGATAATGAAAAAGCAAGAACGAATCAGTTTGATACGAATACGAATGCACAGGAATTGAGGTTGAGTGATACTCCAGAGACACTCGAGCATCCGCAACCTTCAATTTTTAAAGGCAATTTAAAAGGTTACCAATTAAAGGGAATGAATTGGCTTGCAAATTTGTATGATCAGGTCATTATGATAAATAATTCTTTATTTTTTCTTCTTATTAATTATGATATTAAAATTAATTTAATTGTGTTTAATAAACTTTGAATTCAAATTAAATTAATTTCAATTATAATAGGGTATCAGTGGCATATTGGCTGATGAAATGGGTCTTGGTAAAACAGTTCAATCGATTGCTTTTTTGTGTCACGTTGCAGAAAAATATTGTAAGTATTTTTTTATTGTTTAACGTTAAACATATTGAAATTTCAAATTTGATATGCATAATTAATGATACATGGAAGGGATTTATTTATATAAATATTCTATTTTTTAGCTGTGTGGGGCCCATTTTTAATTATATCTCCTGCTTCAACATTACATAACTGGCAACAAGAAATGGCGAGGTTTGTGCCTTTATTTAAAGTTGTCCCATATTGGGGCAATCCTCAAGAACGAAGAATTCTTCGACAGTTTTGGGATACAAAGGACCTGCACACGAAAGAAGCTTCTTTTCATGTTGTTATCACGAGCTATCAATTAGTTATCGCTGACCACAAATACTTTAACAGAATTAAATGGCAGTATATGATTTTAGACGAAGCTCAAGCTATCAAAAGCACAAGCAGGTAGAAATAATTATCATTTTCTAATCATATCCAATTTTATATAGAACTAACATTTTTAATAGTATCATAATGCGTCTTATTATTACTATTTTTTTTAATTTTTATGAAAACTATTGTTTTACATCGACTATTGATATCAAAAATATCCATGTTATATTACAATACATTTTTAGGATATTGCATCCACAGTACTTAATTACATTAATAATAAATAACTTATTTACATTAATAAAAAAATAATTTAAATAAAAATTATATTATCATATCATCAAAATATAATTTATTTAATTGATTATTAAATCTATAAGAAATTATTGAACTCTTATAACAAATTTGTATAATATTTATTTTTCATTTTCAGTATGAGGTGGAAGCTACTTCTGCAATTTAGTTGTCGAAATCGACTTTTGTTGAGTGGCACACCTATTCAAAATAGTATGGCAGAATTGTGGGCGCTTTTGCACTTCATTATGCCAACTTTATTTGATTCGCACGACGAGTTTAATGAATGGTTTTCGAAAGACATTGAAAGTCATGCTGAGAATAAAACTGGCATTGATGAAAGTAATTTTCTTAAATATTTTGCATGTTTGTTTGTACTATTGTTGTGATTATTGCTATTTTTGATATTATTACTATTATTATTATTATTATTATTATTATTATTATTATTATTATTATTATTATTATTATTATTATTATTATTATTATTATTATTATTATTATTATTATTATTATTATTATTATTATATTTAATGGAAATTAAAATATTTATTTCAAATATAGAACACTTGTCGAGATTGCATATGATTTTAAAACCATTTATGTTACGAAGAATAAAGAAGGATGTTGAAAATGAACTTTCAGACAAGATTGAAGTCATGGTTTATTGCCCTCTTACTACAAGACAAAAGTTGCTTTACTCGGGTAAGATTATTTTTGTTTTTAAACATGAAAAATATATATTTTTGTACAATAATAAAAAATGGAATACAATCAAACATCTTTTAATTAAATATATATATTTTTTACATATTAAGTGTTCATATTTACTATATTATTTATTATTTAGTTTTAATTTAACGAATAAAAACAAATAAATGTATATAATACTTTAATTTTTAATTTGATTGATATTTAATTATATCTTTAAATAAATAATATCTTTAAAATTATATCTTTAATTTCAGTTAATGGAATAAAAACTAATTTTGACGGTTTACAATTTAAATTTATGAAATCTTTGTTAACATTTTCAGCATTAAAACAAAAAATAAGAATTGAAGATTTGTTGCATTACTCTGTTGTTGGAGGAGATTCTGCTTCGAGCGACAAAAATTTTACCTCGAATTTGATGAATCTAGTCATGCAATTCCGAAAGGTACATTTGTATTATATAATAAAGAATTGTTGTGTCATACTAATCTAATTTATATTTAATATTGAAAACCAGTTACTATATATATACACACTTTATATGTAATTATATTATATGATCTAAACATAAATTATTTATTTTAAAACTATTAATATATTTGTTTATTAAATATATTATAATGTTTTATATAACTAGAAAATACGTTTATTTCGAAACGGAAAACAGATTTTAAAAAATAATGTTCAATTTACTTAATTTAATAATAAAAAGAATAATAAAATATTATGTTGATTCAGGTTTGCAACCATCCCGAATTATTCGAGCGTAGAGATGCAAAGTCGCCATTTTTCATGCACACCAACAATTATGAAATGCCTGCCTTACTGTACACTGATGGTATTTTCAGTTCTGCTCTACCTTCCAAGGATCACTTATTATATAACAAATTCTTTGTATTTACAGTCGAGTACCTTCACAAATCCATTTTTTATGAAGACAGCAATTCTGCTTTGTCTTTTATTTGTTTTATGGGATTATCCCCAGAAGACGTATACAGGATATTTATTGCAGGAATATTATTCAGGTATAAATTCAAACAGACAACAAAAATATTCTCATACATCTATTTTATTTGATTAAAACTTGACTAGAATTAAAATATTATTTATTTTATATAAAAGATAACTAAATATTTTACAAATTTTAATGATAAATTTTCATATTTAATAATTAAATTGTATAAATGTAATTAAGAAATGTATTGTTTTCAGATTGTGCAATGCTTCATCACTGGAAAAGATTTTGCAAAAAAAGCGACATTGGGAAGATTGGTGGGTGAGCGAAGGCACCACAACACCAACACGAACGATGCTTTTACTTCCCAATCGAATTAATAGAACGAACACCATGAGCGAGCTCATTTTCACCCCCAAGATTCTTGAAGGGGAGTCTGTATATACTCACACAACTCATTTGATTCACTCGATACCTGAAACGGTTGCTCATAGGATACTTCGAAGTAGCAAAAAAGCGGATTATCAAATTTTAAAAGTAACTAGGAATATTTTAAATTGAATATTTTAAGACAGAATTGTAAATCATTGATTTTTTTATTTATTTGTTTTAATAGTTTTTTTTTTTTGTATTTATTTGTATATATTTGTATATATTTGAATATTAGTATAAATATGGTAAATTTATAATTATAAATTAGAAATATTAATTTATAATTGTTAAACATTAATTATGGTCTTTTAAAGGAACTGTTTTATTTTGTTACAGAAATCAGTTTGTACAAAAACGGATCAAGCAGATGATTCGAAACTTGCTTTGTTACCTGAACATCCGCATGTGCATAGGCCAACAATATCTCGCCATTGTCAATTAACTACGATACCTGCTTTTGTTTGCGAAAATAATCTTAAGGTACATTTTGTTAAAACAATTACATAATTTTATGTACAATAATTTTCATTAATTATTTATTTAATTTAATTTATGCATTAAATATTCAATTGCATAAACGTAAAATATAGATTGCATGCTATAACAATACATAAGTGTCAAATAAATGCTGAAATATTTACATAAAATATTTGCAAAAAGTAAACAATGTGAAGTTAATAAATTTATCATTATTATGCTACAAAAAGGAAATTGATTGTAATAATTATATTTTCAGTGAAGCTAATAAATTGATTATTATTATGTTACAAAAAGGAAATTGACTGTAATAATTATATTTTCAGGTGATTACGAGTCCTAGAGCTTTGTATGTAAGCAATAGCGCAGCAGCTCATGCTTGGAGGAGACACGAAAGCTGCGGTGGTATTTTTGGTCAAAGAGTTTTATGGCTGGGTTGCGAACGAGCTTTATCACCTTCCAGGATACAATCGCAATCATGTGCTTTAATGGAAAACAAAGTTGTAACCTTCTCTTATCAGAAACCTGGTGGGCTGATGGCTACCACTCCCATAAATGGCTGGTCTCACATCACTGTTCCAGGTTTGGGCACATTTTTCTTATTTTGATGTTTCTTCATAAATAACATATTCATAAAACATCTATTGGTGTAATGTGAAATATAAAAATGTAATTTTCGAAGAATGTTACAGTAGACAAATGGAAAATTAATCTTATAAAAATGTATATAGATTTAAAGTATGTGTATTAAAAAAATATTTTTAAAATAAAAAACATTTCAGATAAACAAACTTTGGTAACAGACGCTGGTAAACTATCCGTTTTGGACAATCTTTTAAAAAGATTAAAAGAGCAGGGTCATCGAGTATTAATATATTCTCAAATGACAAAGATGATTGATCTTTTAGAGGTAATTAATTATAATAATTGATAACTTCTTAGTTTATATTTAAAAACATTGCAATACATTTTTTTACATTATCTACAATTTTTAAAATACTATAAAGTATTTAATATATTATTTTGAAAATAATACATTTGTCGATACACTTTATTCAAACAAATTTTTAAAGTTGTAATTATTTCAATATTTTACTTTTTTTCTCTGCATTTTAAGTGTATTCCAGTATTTTATTCTTTTTTATTATTAAATAACACAAAAATTAGTTAATCCTTAATTATTATAACATAAATTATTTCTTCATAATATATTCACAAATATAAATTTAATCATAATTATAGATGTTATTTATGTAATCTTTATAAAATTAAAATATTATATTTATACTATCGAATCTTAAGCAGTAAAATCTTTTATGTAAGAAACAGAAAAGTGCAATCTCGACTTTAAAAAGAAAAAGGTGTCATGTTGGGAATTGCACACTATTTCACTAAAATATACAATTTTAAGAAGCAATCCTGTTAAAGTAGTTAATTTGTACAAATATTAATAACCAAAATGTAATAAAAGTATTATTAGTATATTAAATGTAATTTTTTAATTAATATTTTAATTCTCGAACTTTTCTTTCTAACTAAAATGTCTTATTTATTATTTATGTCATTAAAAATTGTGTGATTAAAAGATTTTAGATCTTATGTAATTATTTAAACATTTTAATGAAATTTAATTATGACTTAGATAAGTAATTAATTTCAAATAAATTTTATTGAATTTTATTATAAGTGCTTGGTATACATTTTGTTTAAACTATACTAATCATTTTTTTTTAGAATAACATTTACAAAATTTGTAGGGACTAAATTTATAATCTGAAAAATATTAAATTTATAAACAACATATTAAATTAAATTACTTTTATTTTAATATAAGGAAATTATTATTATTATTGTAATTGAAAAAAAGTGCAAAAATGTATATAATGATCATATTTATGATCTATAAACAATAAAATATGATTGTATTTAATGGATTTTGTAATACAATTTACTTTTACTCAATTACATTTTATTTTCTGAAATAATGCAACGAATGTATTGTAATAAAAAGTGCAGCACACATTTTCAATAATAACTTATTAATCTAAGAATTATCAGGATATGAAGGGGTGCAATTTTAATTGCTATATTTAAAGTGAATTTAAAATTTCATCACATTAATGCACACATGCCCTACTTTATGTAGATTTTATGTAAACAGAAAACATACATATAATATATATAAAATATACATATGATATTGAATGTATATGAATATAAAGTTTTTATAATAAAAATAAAATTAAATAAATATAAAAAGTATGTTTATATAAAATATTATGTATTTTACATAGTAGTATATTTCATACGCATTTAATTTTTCACATTTTATTATTTATTCCCCTTTTTCATTAATAAATTAATTAATTAAACAAAAAATTGTATAATTTTAAAATAAAATTTTGTAAAATATAATGAATAAATATTAATTAAAGAGAAAATTGAATTAAATAAAATTAATTTATTTATTAATTACTCTTTAAAAATTATATTTAATAGTTTAATATTATATTATTAATATTATATATATTATATATTAAAATTATATTAAATAGTTTAATAGTTAATTCTACAACATTAAATGATACTTATTTTATTATGGGTACGCAATTCTCGACATAGTTCTTTTTCATCTGAATGCGGACATAGCACCTTTCACTGCTTAATTGTCAGTATGATATAACTAATGTAAACGATAAAAAATTGTTATTACCATAATATAAATAAAAATAGTTATTATTATTAAGAAACAAATTATTTTTGGAAATAACGTCTTAATTAGAAATATTAAATATGAATAAAACGATCTATAATTTTCGAACAAATTTCGTGAAATAATTTTTCAATTTCTTACTATTTTTAGGAATATATGTATCACAGAAAACATACGTTTATGCGACTCGATGGTTCTTCAAAGATTTCTGACCGACGTGACATGGTAGCCGATTTCCAGAAAAGGTAAGAAAGAAAGGGAAGACTAAACAACGTTAAGATAAAATTCTTTCAAAGCGTTTGCACGTGGAATTTATTAGCATGCAAATGAGTTTTTGTTTTCACTGACATTTGTGTTTCAGAGCGGACATATTTGTCTTTCTGTTGAGCACCAGGGCCGGTGGCTTGGGAATCAACCTTACTGCTGCTGATACGGTTGGTTTTACAATTTTTATGTTTTTTTAAAATTATACATATCATCCTGAGTTATCATGTGAAATAAATTTCAGTTCCATTAAAATAAAATATAAGTCTGAAAATCATAAATAAGAGAATAATAAAAAAACTTTTCAAACACAGTTAAGCAGTTATTGAAATTAGGTCTTGATTTGCTGATAAAAAGTATTTTACAGTTGCTAAAATTAATGTTCATCGCGTGACACAAATTTTTCATTTTAGTTTTTCTGGTTTCTTGAATGTATGTTTTATTAAAAAAATAATCGTTTCAATTCAACAGAAGTTTACAATCGATCGGGTAATCGTGTATGAAACGCGATATTTAATCACTTCGAAATTCGAGACATGGATCGAAGTGATCCCTTTATTTTCTTTTTCTTTTTTTTTAGGTGATATTTTATGATAGCGACTGGAATCCTACTGTAGATCAACAGGCAATGGATCGCGCACATCGATTAGGCCAAACTAAACAGGTCACAGTGTATCGACTTATTTGTAAAGGTACTATTGAAGAAAGAATATTACAGAGAGCGCGTGAAAAAAGCGAGGTAAATAAATATTTTTTTGTAAATTTTATTATACATGTTATTTTGTTGTTAATTTTCTTTTAAAAAAGCAATAAATAATTGAATACATATTATATACAAATATGTAATTATCAATTATTTTAATTGAAAAGATCTTTTGATTATAGATACTAATCGAGCGTAAACAAATTACAGATTCAGCGTATGGTGATCAGTGGCGGAAATTTCAAACCGGATACACTTAAGCCGAAAGAAGTCGTATCCCTGTTGCTCGATGACGAGGAAATCGAGGCAAAATGTAAGTGACACCGAATAAACGAAGGGATAGCGATTACTGTTTTCGAGCACATAAATTTATTGTGACGTTTTTGGTCATGTTGGCAATTTGATACATTGTAAAATAAATAAGAGCGACCTCAATGAAAAATTACGAATTTAACAGAAGACGCTGGGTAATTTGGCTAATTTCATTATGTTTAAAGTAGATCAAAGTCATTACAGATACATTTGTGCACTCTTATAAACGTAGCCAAGCGATGAATGATTCCATGCCTTTTAATTACCTTGATATTTGCGAGTTAAGATGTTTATTATTCTTTAAATACGTTTTATTTATTGAAGAACGACAAATAAATTCTGAATTGCATTTTTTTTATTTAATTTATAGTTTTTATTCTGCAAAAGACAAGTTTAATTAGAAAATTTATTTGTATAATTAACATAACTTTGATTACATTTGTAATAAAATATTGTTAGTCATCTTTAAATTTTACAATAATAAAACCGAGAAAAAACAATAAATATAAAATAAACATATTATCAAAATTGAAACGTGGAAATGGTGTTTGTATAATTTAAACAACTTAAAATAATTAAATTGAAAAATTACCCAATGCAATTAGAATTCATTGAATTGAGGTTCGAAGGACGAATTTGCATAGCACACGCGATTGCATTATGCTCGTTAGGTTATGTTAATGTCCTAATAATAACGAATAATAATAATAAAAATGCGGCATAATCAACGAAACGAGTTGCCCTTGCCTGTATGTACATGTCCATATATTTCAGACAGCCAACGGAGCGAGGAGAGAAAGCAACAAGCGGAGGAGACGCGCCTCGACTCGAGCCTACACCACAAGGAGAAGGACCGGAAGAGGAAGCAAACCGCGCTTCCGGTCAAGGTAAACCCGCGCCCTGGTCTTCAATTATTTCCATCGCTCTCAAGTCTTCCATGGCCCTAATTTTTAAAACCTCGATTTGTTTCATTTGTTACTAAAAAATAACAATTCTTTGCAATGGATTAAAATTATATTTTGAAATGAATATTTTTTATTTAAATTATGTATTTTTCTAACATAATTATAATTAATAATCAGTCTATATTATTATTATTGTTATTGTTATTACTATTACTATATAATTAATAAATATACATAATATAAATAATATGATTAAAAAATCTATTTAAATTATATGCTATGTTTTACATTAATTTTAAAATATATGAAATTATTAAATATTAAGCGTAAGCGAAGATAATGATTGTAATACAAAAATATTTTTGTATAATTAAAATCAAGTTATTTAATAACTGTTTTTAATGGGTGTTTTAGTTTTTTTGAAAAAAATATTAAGGAAAAGTAAACAATATTACTGTTATTATGACAATTATTATTGTTATGTGGTATTATTTCTTTTGTAATCGTGGAAAATAAAAATGATTCACAGAACGATGCGAAGAAGCCGCATTTGGACGAAGATGCAATGAAGATCGGTGAAGTGCAAGGAAAACTGACGGGTAGTAAGCGAGAATCAAGCCCAGCGCAATCGCAGCGATATCATTACCAGCGCCAACATAACAATCACCATAAAACTCAAAGATCTTCGGATTCCGTTGACGAGATGGGAATGTCTGGTAGTCCAACTAAATCTGAGGTCTGTTTTCCCAAGTAAACGTGCAATTATGAATTATGCAATGTTATAAATCATTTTATAAAATTTTTCAGTTGATTTTATTATTAGAACTTTATATTTGAAACATTTTTATCTCTATATATTATACTTCTATACATTTTTTATAATTCTTCAAAATGATTTGATTTTAAATAAGAATTTCTTTGATGTTCAAACTAAGATTTGGAAGCAGAACTTATTTTTATATTTTTTTTATTTCTATTACTATTTTTAATCTTTTTATTTCTTTTGATATTTCAATTATAACTAAAAAAAACGATCAAGTTTAAATTAGAGTATTAAGTTAATCATTTTTAATCTGAACTTTATTTCTATATTTCTATATTTAAATTTTATGTTATTATAAAATTCACGTATCTCAAATCTAAGTAATCATAAGTAATCAATATATATTTTTATTAATTAATTAATATATATTTTTATTGTAATTTTGTTGAAAACTCATTTTAAAAAATTTTAGAACTGTTCATAGCTTGAAATATAGTTTATTTTCTTAACAATTATTTTCACGCTTGATAAACAACGCTTTTTAAAACAAACTAATATATTTATTATTAAAGAAACTTTTCAACTTCGATTAACTTTAATTAATAACATATATTTATTTAAATAGGATGAAACCAGTAACGAAGGATTGATAGTAGACGTCGATGGACCAATTGGAGCTTCTCCAGGTTCTGGATCTCAATTTGGAGAACCATCAAAGGTTGCGCGACTTGGACCACACTTTGCATTTGGTAGCGGAAGTGGATCTCGAATACGACCCAACATTCGCGGTACAAATAAGCGAGGAAGGCCACGTGGTTCTCGTAGAGGAGGTCCAGTCGGTGGAAAAAGCCGGGGAATGATGTTGTTGCACTCTCCAAGTTCACCAGGTTCGACCACTGCTTTATCGTCGCCTACTTCCTCGCCTTCGCAATATTCGCCCAACATCGTGGGAGAGGGTTCGCAACACGGTCAGTCTTATGTTAATCCTTCTATCATTTTTACCATCTAGCGTAATTGCATTCGCGTTGTGCAACTTTTTTGTAACGAATGTCTCAATTATTGCTAACACATGGATATGAATATTTGTTCGTTTCATTAACTCGTGCTTAAGCTGTCCTTTATGACTTGTTTAACGTTGTGCAAAACCACAAATTTTGTTTTGTACATTAGTCCAAGGAATAGATATATGGATAATTTTAAGCGTAGACTCGGACGTATTGTTTTGGGTCTTGGTTTATATAGATATGTAATAATAGGTAGTGGGAGGAAGATTTGTGCATGGTATCAGTTTTAAACGATGGTTGGGATTGGCAAATCTTTGCTCGTTCCCACAAAACTGCATCGTTTGCAGATTACCATGGTATCATCATTACTTCTGGGCATATGATAAGATAGAAGATGGAAAATTCCTTTGTCGTTGGTTGGAGCCGTTAAAGGCCGTTACGTCGATAACAAATACAGTACATGTCCTAATGGGGTTTTGGAACATAATAGTTAGTGATAATTATGTCTAATTATAACTGTGATTTAAAATTTTCAGATTTTTTAAAAATATTTGCATTGAAAAGAATTCTTGTAATTTTATCATTTTAACAATTTAATAATTATGTAAAAATTAACAAGTTTTATATGTGCATTTGTAGTATTTGATTTGTATTTTTAGTTTTAAAACTGAAATACAACGTTTGTTTATAATTATAATTTATTTAAAATTATAGCTTTTCTTTTGAATTTTATTACTAGTATTACTATTAACAGTAGGTTTAGATATTTTTATGCTTGTAAAATATATACAAGAATGGATTAAGAATTTTTTTCGAAGGATAATGCATTTCTAGTTAATAATCATACAGTAAAAATGTACAATTTATTAACATGTAGGTATTTTTTATGTTATTTAAATGTCTAATTTATTATGTGCAAAATAATGTAATATAGTTTATATGAACAAATTGACAATGTTAATTATACGTAATTAGATCATTTGTAAATTATACATGAATATAACATATATTGTCAATTAATTAAATAATAAAATAAACTTTAATTAGTTTTATATATATATATATAATTTGTACAAACTTATCATAAATATGCGTACATTTGTATTATTATTCATAATTCATTTTAATATTTATATTTATGCATAATCTTTATTTGTAATGTTAGAATAATTATTCATATAAAATATAGTTATAGCAGATTTGTTAAGTATAAGAAATATTAATTTTATTTCATTTTTCTTAGGGGTTATTTAAAAAAATAAATTAAAAATATTTTTATAAAAATAATAAGTATTTTTTGAGAATTCATTGCAATGTTTATTGTATTAATTGAGAAAAATCTGGATAAAAATAATACATTTTTTAATTTATAAGAAAATGATATGTATGCCAGTGTATAAAAAATATATATACGTACATACACACGCAGCAAAGTTTCTACCATTTCATGCATATATGCATAACAAATATAGATATGCAATGCATTGATAACAAATTGTTGTTATGGAACTTGACAGTCACTCATATATGTGTGTGTTATATAAATATCATTAAAAGTAATTACGCAATTTTGTGTATAATAAATGTCTTAGAAATAAACAGATTAGTTAGAAACTTGTAGGTTTGCAATATTACAACATTAAAATAAGTTAAGAAACAATGTAGAAGGACAGCATTTGGATGTATAATAATCATATAATGCTAGAAAAGTTGAGCAAAAGTCAATTCATTTTAAATTTTAATAAATTTATTTATTTTATATAAAAATAAAATACATTAATTGTGTCATAGAGATTTATTTTTATAAAAACTATTCAAATAAATAGTTCAATTATTTCATTTATAAATTAATAATGAATTATCATTAATATGAACCACTATTGTGCTAACAAATAATTATATATACAACACTAAAAATATTAATTTTTTATTAAAGTATATTTATAATCCAATTGAATTACATATTTTGAAGTGCAATTTACATAATAATAATTATTATTATTTATTATTTGAAATGTACATTAAAATTTACATTAAAATTAAAATTAAAGTTATTTATTATTAAATATGCATTAATTTCATATTATTCGATTTAACATTCAAATATTTTAAACTGTATATTAAAACTACAGCTTTTTTAATAAAAACTTCAAATTACAACTTATTTAAATAAAAATGCAAATTACTCCAAAATTAATAGCAATTTTAAATTATTTATATCAAAATGAAAAATGACTGATTCCAAAATCAATTCATTTCGATAAAGATTTATTTTTCTGAAAAGTAAAAATATAAAAGAAAAGAGTTCTATCAGGAGCTAATCAATCAGACCAAACTGTATTTACACACTGCAATTATCGAGAGCTAAGCTAGGCATTGATATTCCACGTCACGATCCGGGAAATTCGGCCAGATCTCCAGCTGTTGAAATTGTGCTTGAACGGGAACTCCCGCGGATGCTGATCTCTCGACTCCTTTATTGAACTTCACCCCTCGAGCACTTGCTTCGATTCTCAGGAGGGATTCGACGATAATAAGACCACGAAATTCCCTCGCGAGCACATGTGCTCACGGGATTTCGTTAACAGCTGCAGGGGAGCTCTTTCATGGGTGGAATCGCTCGCACTTTCGTCCCTTGACGCTGAGTCACTTGTGCCCCTCGGTGTCTTATGCAATGCTGCGATATTATTATTCCTTTTTTTTAAGGTTTGGACATGCCAGGGTGGCCACTCGACAGTCCAGTGTTCTGTTTATTAACGCGCTGATCTACACGGGGTTAATAATTTATTTTTAAGCCAAGATATATAATAATGAAATGTATCAGAGAACTTTTCTCAAAGAGTTAATTATTTATGTCAACGATTTGATATGAGTCGTAGTCAATCGATTAGTTACTTCTCTTTTTGTAGGAGTGTTGAAACGTGCTCCAACAAAAGTTGAAATAATTTTTCCTCTTCTAAATTTATTAATATTATGCAGTGATAATAAAAGTTAAACATTTGTATAAATTGTTTTATGTGCAATTCTTTGACATATTTAATTGTTATTCAGTTTTTTAGTTATTTAGCAATTGTTATTATTATTATTAATATAAATAATTATTTATAATAAATAAAGTTACATTTTAAACTGTATTTTTCATCGCACTTTTAAATATCTCATTATTTGTGAAAAACTTTCACAAGCACCAATAGTGATTTCATTATTTTTTAATAACATTGTTCTGTTGCTTTATGTTTATAGATTTGTATTTATAAAAATAATAATACTAAGAAAATATTTGAATCATATACTTTATATATGATATAAATATAATATATCATTTATTTTATCATTAATTATAATGATAATTGTATATATAATAAATAGTTTAACTAACAAAAGTTCATTTACGATTAAAATTAAGTTTTATATTGCATTTGTCTCGCGAATAAAAATGTTATTGTGTCACATTATTGAAATGATATTTTTTCAATAAAATTTTTGTCTAATACATTTTATACAGTTAAACATTAGTTTATTTCAGTTAGTGTTTATAGCACTTGTAGTATTATATTT
>JABFOX010000191.1:0-19713 GCA_022817665.1 Axea sp. ZL-2020
TTAAAAAATATATTTTGTGGTATAATATCCAAAAATGATTAATACTATAATATGTATAATTTATCTAATTATATATATATATATATAAAGAGTTATTTTTCTATAAACTGTTTTGCCATTTTTATACTCAAACGGTAATGAAAAATATCATCAACTAAAGTTACGGTAAGTTCAACGCGTTTAGTTGCAAAGTTCAAAACTTGTGAATAAAGAACTTTGTAGTGATGAAAATTCGGTATCAAAGGTTACAAACAATAAAAAAAAATTTCATACCAAAAGCGAATCTTAAACATCGTTTTTCAACATATTGTGTTAAATTTTAGTACTACTTTATAAGAAAATTGTAATATTTTATAAGTTTTGTAATTTTTGTCATTAAGGATATTTAATAATTATTTAACGAACATTAATTTTATATTTATAATAATATATGTAATGAAATATTATTGCAGTTATAAAATTAACTTCTATTAAATAATTATCAAACATGTTTAATGACAAATATTATAGATCTGATAATATATTAACATTTTTATTATAAAATTATAGTATTATTTTACATTAAAAATATTAATATTGTATTTAAATAAATGCTTCTGTTTATTTTATGTAAGCAAACGTTGTATTTATTGTATTTTTATTCCATTTGAGTACATAGCATTAATTATAATTTAAATTTAATAATTCGCATAACCATAACGGTAAACTTCAATAAATATAAGATTTTAAACTACCCGCCACTTGATTTTAGTTGCCTTGGCATAGCTGAAGAGGTGCTGAAGTCGATAAAAAGTGAACACATTGGTTTTATAGAAGTTTGTACCTCCTGGTAAGATCGCTGTTCAAGCAATATATTTCTTTCAAAGAATCGAATCAAGATAAAACTATAAAGTACTTGATTTAAAAATGTATTTTCTGATTTATTTCATAATGTACATGGGAAAGACACTCTATTATTCCATAATTCTGGAATCAAGTATCAATGGATCAATTATAATTAAATGAATTCAACGGTTTTGGTTAAAAGATTACACTTTGTTGTCAGAAAATTGTTACACTTCTGTAACTTTTACGTTATTTACATGAACATACGTTGAATTTTGTGATAATTATAAAAAATATTGAATGAAAACTGAAAGTCACTCAATAATCGATAATAGTATGTGGTAAGACATTTTTAATCAAAGACTAGCATTATGTATTTGTCCTTAAACACGCATAAATGTAAGGGGCAAAATTATAGAAATACTGTGCACATGTTAAAATATCTTTAAAATTTAAATTATTCCCAGAGCTTCGACGAAATAAATATGACTGATCAGTAAATAATTACCTCCAAGCTATCTCAATCTTTAATCATTATCACTCTATAATGAATGAATGTTTTTATATAATTACTTACTGCCTTATATCTCATGATACATCAAAAATTTATTTGTATACGTATTTGCAAAAAATTTTAGTACTGCATAAAGCATTACATAATTATTTTAGCAATATGAAATAATTAATATAACTCTTAAAATACAGTAAAAATATCTCCTTTTGTTCAAGTTTCAAAAACCTACAACTAGTTCGCGCATTTTTCATAGATCCGTTCAATGTGAGCTGAAAACATTTTAATTCGAACTTTAATATTTATATTTATTTATATTGAATACCCGATTTTTTATAGAGATTGATTTCTTTATTGATTTAAATTTAAAGTAGAAAGCTTGTAAAATTTGCAAAAGTAACATTTCTGAAATATATTCACCTTATTTTTCTAAATGACTTTTGAGAAGAAAACATTGAATTAAATCAATTGAACATCTTTCTATTCAGTTGTATCAAATTAGATTTGTTTAGAATCAAACAAATTAGTTTCAATTGTAAATGTGCTTGATTTAAAATAAGTACTACAGAATAAATTTAAAAAATACAAGTTATTTACATTTATTATATATTATGAGAACAAAAGTATTATGAATTATAAGATTAAATTTATATTAATTATTTTAAGCAATTTTGCTCTTTAAATAACGAGTAATATTTTACTCTACAATTGTATTTCTTTAAATATCTATTATTTGTTGAGTTAACAGGTTATTAGTACTAAAAATAATTACTAATCGTTATTACTCTGTAGAAAAACTTGCTATTTGAATAAATTTAAAAACTTAAAAGTAAATTAATCACGTAAAACTAACACAGAAATATAATTTAAATAAATGTTCATTTAATGAAATAATGCAATTACAAAAGCATTCTTGAAATCTTTAAAAATTGGTCGACATTTTTTTCAATTTGACAAAAATATTTTCGTTTTTAATGGGGCGATATTGATTGAATTTAACAATTTAATCGAAAAATTATTAAAGCGAATTATTTTCAATGCAAAATTAAGTCTATTTTTGTTGCTTTTGTAAAATTTATATTATTATGTAAATAGGCTTAACATCAGACGTCAAAGATCATGTAATGAGTTACAAAAATATTATTAGAACATACCACCCCGTGACCCATGTCTTGTAGTTGAGCCAAGATGTGCAGATGTTTATCACTATTAAAATCCTCGTGGCTACTCACTCTGCGAATATTATCTGTGGAATCAGTCGTATTTTCTAAAATACGTTCCTCGCTGTTACTTCTGAAAATGACAACAAATGTATCATAATTTTCAAATCATTAAAAGTATTTGGATTTAATTTAACATGCTTTTAATATCTTTAACGTGTAACAATTAATAATTAATAAAGGTTATAAAAATAATGTCATAAATTTAACTCAAAATGATAAACAAGCAAGAATTATTTGAAAAATAAAGGTCTGAATAAATTTACAAATTATATATGTAATTTAGAAATATAGACCTATATTCCAGCACAAAATTAAAAAAATCCGACATTGTTTAAAAATGATCAAGTCATTTCTATTATTCATAAACACGTTAAATTGTTCTAATTTGGATTTATAAATATACATTTGTTATTTTAAATAACAATCATTGTATCAATTGTTTCAATTCTCTCACAAACATGAAAATGTAATTACAAATCCGTTTTATATTTTTACAATTCAAATCAAAGCTACGTGATACATTATTTTATACAATATAAAATACCTGAGTATTTGAACAATATTTAATTTTCAAATTGTTACAATTATAACTCGGTGTATTTTAAGTAGGGGAGAATAGTTTAATACGGATCACTTGGTAAACTTAAGCCTCAATTAATTTATAAACTGCAGATACGCTTATCAAATGGTCCAAATTACCTGACTCTTCTTCGGTATTGTATAACATTTTCCATTATATTCATTGGTCGGATGTTTTTAAAATGAGCTATTGTTAAAAGTAATTAATTATATTATATTCAGCGTTTTTGCGCTTTAATAAAGGACGATTTTAATTATAAATAACTAGACTTTTACACCGTGTCTATAAATTGTTAAAACTGAATAAATACAAATAAAAATAAATATCAGATTTATACACTAATTAAGTTTTCATAGCAATACTCTAAATTAAGTTTACCTTATGAGCTTTCTTTCTTGACAGGATTCAAGACGATCTTTACGTTTAGGTGGTTTCAATGTACTGAAAGGTGTTGAGCTTTCGGTCTGCTTAACGTCTTCGGACGTATCCTTACAGACTTTATTTTCAGTGCTCAAAATTTTGCCGTTCAATGTAGAGTCGTTACTACTGAAATATAAAATCTATTATTAATTTCTGTAGTATATCTATTCGATTGAAAAAAATTAAATTCATAATAAAAGTAACTAAAATATCGAATTGATTATTGAAGACGAATATTGAATTTTAATTAGTTAGTTACTTTAAAATTTATAGATTAAATTACGTTACACATGGTACATTTTTTGCAAAGAATGTAATTTGTCATTTGTTTGCATGTAAGTTTACATAGTGTCATTTAAAATTGCACTGTACAATATGTAATTTGTATTCAGATTACATCTTACTTTTACAATGTATAGTGTAATTTAAACTGTTATTATTTTTTTTGTTTTGTTAATGCGTTACGAATGTTTAAAAACGCTACGTTTTTTGTAGCATTATAAGCTTTATAATGTAGTTGATTTTGATGAACATTTTTTGTATTAATAATTAATCGAATAATTAATAAAAAGTAGATTAGTAATATTTAGCGATAAATGACTATTGAAGAACAATCAATAATAAATACTGCATATAAAACCATTAATAGGAAGTGATTACACATTAATAATTAAAAGCATTGTGTTTGATAATCATTAATAACACAAAGCCAATGATTGATTTATTAGAATTGATTTTATCTTTTTTATTTAATCTAGATTACATATCATTATGCAACAAGTTACAATTCGAATTGCTCTATCGCAATTGATTATCGATCATTTCTTATTGATTATTCTTTCAAACACATGAATGATTTATTATTGTCAAATTTTAGTAATTACTCTTCTCTTATTAACAACATATTTTTATTATTTATAAATTATGCAATAATGTAACTTTTCGTGAAGTTTTATTTTATTACAACGACATCTGTTTTGTTTTCAGTGAGCAAAATGAGAAAATGACAGACCAATTGACAGACTGGAAAGGAAATAAAAATAGGGTGCAAGATAATTTTCCAAGGAAAATGTGTTGCGTAACACTCAGAACGACGCTGATTATCTGTAATTGTATCGATAGGTACAGTTTGCGATAAGGGAGAACTTAGAGCGCCGATGTGTCACGTAAGTTTATTTGCATCTGCGTCGTAATTCTTTTATTTTAACCGTGCAAAAAGATGAATTGATAAATGCTTGTTCAAACCATGTCTAACTCGACACTTCATTATCTGAGGACATATTAAAATAGACGTTCAATTGAACTCAAAGATGAACGCACAATTGACTTTAATTTTTTATATTATATTCATCTACGCTTTTCAATTTCGAGAACATCTGAAATGAAATATCAATAAGAATTTTACACTGCGTGTTTAATGTTTATCGTTGAACAAGTGTATTTATTTATGCATATAAAATTAAATAAATAATTACTGTTAGGAACCGTAGAGCATTCTACAATCGCATTAAGTCATGAGGAAAAATTGATTTACAAAGAAAACAACTTTTAAGAATTATTTTCTGTCGAAATGATGAATCACCATGGATGTTATTCAATGAGGGAAATCAATATGTAATAACTGAGTAAAATGTCATAATTGCACCAATTATTTAAGCTTGTTCTATTTAACTTGTAAAGTAATTTAAATTATAAATGTTTATCTCATCTTGCAACCACAAATTACTCATTCAGTTAATGAAGGAATTTGTATGCTTGGAACTTTGGCACGTAAAATACAATGAATATTCTCTTATAAATATTAATTTATAATAATTATTGGTGAACAAACAAGTAAATCCTCTATAACTGTTGTCTGAGAAAAGTTCTTTAACTGGTAAGATATTTTGTTTGTATTTAATTTAATAATAAAATGTATTAATCATTTCTGATGTGAGAAGTTCTTGTCACAATTGAATACAAAATGTACGGCAGTGAGCGTCAATTAAAAGGAATTCAATTATTAATTACTGAGCATAAATATTCAAATGTCATTATTTTATAAAGAACGAATAATTTCCTAGCATTTCTAGCATCAAATATACTCATATTTCATTAATGCAAACATATTTATGTTTAACAACATTGAACTTAACTTTGCAAATGATTCAATTATTTTTATTGATTATAATATATTAATAAATTTGTATCACTTAAAATAATTTCATAGTAATAACGTTTATTTATTTACTGAAGCACGAGAAACAAAAATAAAATGCCATCGTGATCAAAGCATAAATGTGTCAACATGTTGAATAAACGTTTACCAGACGTATAACATCTATTCACTCGATATTTAAATATTTACATTCTGTACAAGTAAATAAGTACAATGTGAATATAATTTAGGGACTAAATAAAAGTATTTCTAATTCTTCAAAATAATAGCATTTTTAAAAGAAACATAAGAAATGCACGACATAAGACACATGAATTTTTATTTTTTCGTCAGTTTCGTTTTGAAAATTATTTAAGCCGTTTTAATAAATGAAATTAACATAAATTTAACTTGTAACATAACTGAACCGCTGCTAAATAAATTAAAATATAATCATACAAATATTGCGAACTGCAGTATTTCTGCCATTCAACAAAACGCACGGATAAATATTTTACACGAGTGCGATTTATTTTTCTACCAAGCAGTCACGTTTCAAATGTAAAAATAATTTTAAACGTATTCGGCCACGAGACAGGTCACATTGCAAGAACTTACTCGAGTCGAATTGTCCGGGTTATGAAATTCGAGAAACTGTTCGGTCAATTTCCTATCGACCACGTACGGAAATTGCTCGGGAAGCCAGAGCACGATTTTTTCAAAGTCCGAGCGGAAAAGGCCCGCTCGTGTTGTGGAAAGTCGGCATGCCCTCGAACGAACGCTGCAACGTTGCACCGTGTACGTATGCAGCCGCGATCTCGGATTTGCGCGCGAGTGCGTTACACTCATATAATCATGAAGACCAGCTTTCTTTTCCAATGGCGCGTCGCCGGCAACGAGACAAATACGCCGACGTGCCGACGAAACATTTAAAGCGTCGATTCAGCGGGTCTTCGCCACGGAAATGGCAACGCACAAATCCGCCGATGCTCATTCGCGTTCACCAGTTTGGAACAAACCGGCGAAACACTTGCTCCTTGTTTTGCATACGGCATCTCCCACAACCTGCCCGAAGCCCAGCTTCCACACCTTTTTGTCATCAATTTACTTTGACGAGTTTAAGAAAGAGTTGGAGAACCGACTGCGCCGGTTGCCGGTCGAACCGTGTCTATATTCGTGCTCGAGTACGTGTCGACTGGTGGGACGAGAAAGGTTTTGCGCCTCTAATCGAAACTCACGTCACTTATCACTTTTACCGAAATGCTCTTGTCCAGTAGAATTGATTCCCAAGGGATATTTAAATGCGATTAACTGAAAATTGAGCGTTTTGTCGCACAACTTTGTCTTTTTTATACACTTTTATTATTAATAAAATATCCGTGTTTTATCAAATGAACATAGTGTCAATGACATTATCTATCACTGAAGTAGAGTTATAAATTTCGCAACCATTTCAATGCAACCATATTTCGTACAGAATGTAAAATATACCGCATTATTTTCCTTATATTTGCCTATATTGACCATTCTTAGTCTGCATACGGATAAATCATTAGTCAAAGATACCATTATGCCATAATAAAATGATTATAAAAAAATAAAAACAGCCGGAATAATCTTCAAATAAAGCATTTACAAGATAAAAAGTAATATTTTATATTTAACTTAATGTGCATTAAAAATCATCAGTGTTGCAAAAATCAAAATGAAAATGTAATAATACTTAAAAGTTTTGAGTTAATTCGTGTTTTAAAACTCATTTTTTACAGCAACAAAAATTATAAATAATATGAAAATAAAAAAATGTATATATTTTTATATATTAAACTAATTATTTTTCAGTTTAACTGTATTTAGAACAAAATAAGGATAATGCAGGTTGTTTGCTTTGTCATTTTTATACGAAGTTTTCTCAAGAAAAATAATATTCATTGCAATTACTTTATTCAGTGTCAATTTTATAAAAAAGCGTCATTTAGGTATAAGCTACGTAATCATTATAAAAAAAATATCATTGCACTTAAATTATTATTGTAGTAAAATAAAAATACGCAGTTATGTAAAACATAATTTCATTAAATTGTTTCTTTAAATAAATTAAATTTAAATATTATCGTATTAAAATGTTATTAACTTTTTTATTCACTTGTAATGTCTTTTTAATGATTAAATTGTTTATTAATTTAAAACAGCATATAATACCTTTATATGGTACAATGATATAAATAATGGCAAAAACTCATTCTGTTATTCTGTATATTTATATAGCATTATGTAACAATAATTATCACAAATGATGTATATTTAACAACATACGGATATATTATTATAAAGTATATTGGCAAAAGTACTTTTAATTAATAATTGTTTGATATATACATTCTTTTGAACATTACACTTCATTTCATTCTTCAAAAAATGCCATACAAAAATTCACTGTGAAATATTTCATAATTAGTTATAATTTCATAATTTTTGTTGTATCCAAATGACTCTCAATTCACAATTTTAATATAAGGAATGCAAAAATAATATTATCAGCATAATTTATCTTGTGAATGACAATTTACTGATAACATTATATGTAAAATATCGAATTGTATAATATAGTTCAAATTCAAGAAATGTACATTATATATTATGCTTGATGCTGAACATATTAATTTTACAGAAAAATAATTGAATTGCGTTATCAACGACGCTGTAGGGGTGTTCTGAATAATGTTCGTTAACACAAAAATATAATTTATTGACATTAATTTAACTATGGGAATAAAAAATAAATTGCAGTTTGAATATGAAATATGTGTCGATTGAAGTAAACAATTCAATTTACTCACAGTAAGAATGCTCAGGAAAATATATTCTTATATTGTATAATATTTATATGTAATATAAATATAAATATGTATAATAAATGCACTTATATATAATTATTCACAACATAGCTTCTTTTACTCAGAGTACTGTAATCTGTATTCAAGGTAAGCTTCAACATAACATTTAAAATAATTCATTTTTGGTCCAACAAAAGTATGAAAAACTCTTGAATTAAGTTTAATTAGCCGCTTGTTCTGCTTTACTTTACGTTTCGAATTGCAGTTTATAAATAAAAAGTTTGTTTTCGTTGCAGTTTTATTGAGATCCATTTTGCAAACAATGTATAAAGACTGAATCGATTTAGTAACATTTAAATCAACTGTGATTTTTACTACCTAAACATCATGATTGTGTCTTATAGGTATAAGAACTATAAAAGTTCAGACTGATAATTTTATTTATAAAAGAGGTAAACAACAAAAATTAATTGACGCGTATGTAAAATGAAAGGTTCGCAACGCAAAATTAATTATATAGTTAATATTGACGTAATATTGATCAAGTTTAAATTTGTACAAAAATATGTCTACTGAAAAAAAAAAAAAAAAAAATAGTTATTTAAATAATGTAAATTCAAAATCAAAAGACTGTCGGAAATAAATTAGAACTTTATAATGCGATAAAATTAGAATTTGTTTTTTTATAAAAATAAAGATAATTTAAAATTTAACTGTTTGGCGATTTATAAAGCAATAATATAACAAAACGCAATTACTATTTGGACATAAGATCTGTAGTTGTGGAGAGAAACAAAACGGTTCTAAGCAGAAACATACTAACGCTTTGCAAACATAAACTGATAAGAGTCCCAGCATCTGCTACTACTGGAGTTGCGCGACTTGCAGTTACTGCGCCCGGAACCGGTTCCCCAGAGTTCCATCTAGATACAGACACTTCGCGAACTAAGGGCTAATTTTTCGCGACTGACGTCATGCGTGAACGTTTTCTATTTCATTCAAAAGAAAGTAGAAATAGAAAATATTTTAGCGATAGCAAAACATTTAACTTCCAATAAAAATGAATAGAATCGATGTTCTCAGAATGAAAATGGTAATTTGAAATCTATAATAAAGCCTGTATTTGTTTTAATTGCTTGATAAACAGAGATGAAGTGTTATCGATCGAACGACTAAATATTTTACTATTTATTTGAAAACCTATAATTGATATTATCTTTTACAAGCACCGGTAAAAATATATTTTAAGGGTAATTATTTGAAATGGCAATAAAAATGGCAAATTTTATTATTTGAAATAGTAATCTATAACTTCTTCGCTTTTAAAATAAATAACTAAAATAAAATAATGTGCATTTTTGGTGCAAACACAATGGCACTAACTCAAATTTTTATTGCGTGGTACCTTCATCGTTACAACTTAAAATATTTATGTGTTCTAATATATTATTTGTTTGTCGTAAATAGAATATTAAATTTTAATAGACGTTTTTTAAATGTTTCCATTTGATGCATAACAAATTCTTAGACAGTTTAACATTTTATAGTTAAATAAACAATAAAATAAGTCTGTGTAAATAAATAATACATTATAATTACAGTGCAAATACATTCATAAATTTGTAATGAAACTTAATGAAATATCGAATAACAATTTCATGGGTAGCTTTTAAGCAGTATGAAACTTGCAATTTAACACAATTACAACATTATTGCAATTTTATATAATGTGTTCTATTTTGAAATTGAATTAAGTTTTATCGTGCATTTTCCGTTTAGTGTATTCTTGAATATTTGATTGACAGTTTAATGTACATTTATATTAATTAGCAAAAGTTGAATTTAGTTGTTAAGCGTGATTAAACTAAATCACGTATCACTAACTGATTGTAATATGTATTTTTTTATTATTATTTTTTATATTTACTTAATTTATTTATTTGTATTTGTTTTATTTTATCTTCGTTAACATTTCTGGGTGAAATTTGAAAATGCATTTTTGTGTCATTTTTTAGTGCATCAATTTAATCTATTTAATATTTCTTCGTAATAAATGTTGTGTGAACGTATTTGTTTTTGGCACTAAATTCATTTTTACACAAATACTAATAGTAAAATTAATTTCTGTGACCAACATTTACAGCTAAATGCAACATTTTTAAAAATATCGAAAATGTGATAAAAATCATTAATTTCATTCTAACCATAAATAATTGAATATCTGTTTAAAATTTCTTTAACTTATGATTAATTAAACAATAGTTAAGGGATTTTTAGTGGTAAAAAAGAAACTGTGAATTACAGTGAAATGTACTCAACATATGAATGATAACACATTAAAACAGTAAATTAAATTTAATTATCATTAGTTAATTTATTAACATTTTTGTTCTACTGATATGTTAACTTACATTTTAAAACAAAATGCTTTTAATGCGGATTTTCGAACGAAATACCAGATGTAGTGATCTAAATACCTGGTTTGAAATCATTGTGGCATGTACCAGTCAAAATTATTATAACGTTTGAAATTGGTCGTATGTCACTGATTAATTTTTCTACATTAAAATAAAAACTGAAAGAAAGGAGCAGTTTATTCGTGCAAGTGTGCAAGCTTAATGTGCCATATAAATAGATTTGATCAATTAAAAACTTGGCAGTGCAGCAACGATTGGCGTGATGTGCCATGCGTGTGCACAAGTTGCACCTTTGACGTCAACGATTAACTATTTTCGGATATGCCTGCTAACAACGTGTTACTGATCCCCGTAAATTTCAAACGGCGCTTAATATTGTTTTGTATGTGATATTCTGTGCGCACAGTATCATGTTCATAATTGTATTCCCACTTTGCTGTACGCATTATACATTAATTACAAATTGTTTCCAAAATGTAATACAACAGTTTGATTTCCAAAAATGCTTCATGTTTTCAAATATCGCGTTGTTTGATAAAATGTGCTTCTTTGTTGACAAATGAAGATTTGTTTTAAAGTCACAGCATAACTAGTGACATAAATTAGTCAATAGATTTCTATTAATTTCTATAATTTCATTCTTCAAAGTATCTTTGAGGAAATAGAAATTAAAAACGCAATGGTAGAAAAGTGCAAAACATAAAAAAGTAAAGTTTTTTATTGCTCGGTTAAAAATTGTGCGCAACTTTAATTTTAGCTTAAATTTCAGATTAAATTTTGACTTATTTAGACAAATTTCGTCTCAACTTTTCTGAAAGCTATGTTTCTTGGACTCAAAGATAATATTTGTCTTCCGCGTATTGAATAACTACTATCTCCCTTTGAAACGCGCACATTCAGTTTCAAAAAGTGCGGTGGCATATCGCTTGACGTAAACACGTCTCTTTACAAAAGTACTGATGACAGACAAGCCATTTCTGTAATAACAGCTGCTTTGCGCTTGCAGAAGTCAGGTGATAAAACGCTTGATAAACCGCTGTGCTATTTTTTCAACTAGCGAAACTATTCAGTGATTGGAATTTGCGTTCTTATCTTTTTATTAAAGAGGGGAATGGTTTCTCAATTGTATTAATAACAAATTCAACAGAAAACTCTGGAGAATGCTTGAATGCAACGCTGATTCGAAACTCGTGTTATTTTAACTCATTTGCTTGGTATTTTTTAATTTCCACGTCTCCTTTTATCGCTGTTGAAAATTGCTTTAATATGAAATTGTTATTGAAACAAATTTCCAGTCACTAAAAATTCCGTTCGATTGATAATTGAATTTTCGTAGTTTTGGTAATTTAAAATTTGACTAATTTGAAAATTGTACCAATGAAACACTCTAAAATATAATTAAACAAACAAAAACGAATTTGGTAACACGGCAAATACATTTTCTTGATTTAATACCATCTTTCGCCGGCTTGCGTTGTGATAAAAACTGTAATAAAAGAAATAACGAGCAATGGAATATTCGGAAGATAACAGCATTAAATTTCATTCAATTTTAGTTGTTTACGTTGTTAATGAGTTAACGTCCAATAGATCACGATCGATCTGTTTTCATAATTTTGTTATGATCAAAGCATTATTCTCCGTTATATAAATTTTAACTCATTTCGTGGACGAAATTTTCTCTGTAAACTCTTCCGTTATGAATAAATAAACAGCAACGGTGAAAAACTTGCGTGTTAACAAAATAATGGAAATTTTGGTTCTGGAATCAATAAATTTTATTGATATTAACGGCTTTGCTCGTTTCATTGCTCTTGTTACAATAGAACGGACTTCATTTCGCAAGCATTTATTTATTTGACGTTACGACCACTTGGCAAGGTATTGAAAAAAGAAACGCTGAAAGAACGCTAATCAAATAAGCAAATTAATAAAGAAAAACATCGAAATTCGATGCACTAAAAACGCAAAAGCATTAGTTTGATTGATATTTCAAATAAAAAGCCATCGTTCATTATGTTGTCACGTTTAAAAATAGTTTTAACGGTTTTTCATTGTATTTATTTATTACTTTACATTAGTGTAAATTATAAAAGATGAAGTAATTACCTGCAAAAATTGTTGACATTGAAGTAAGCAATTTTAACACGAACGAGTAATCTTCGTATAATAATACTATCAAATTTATTTATTCTTTTTATTTTTTAGGATTAAATATTAATATATATATATATATACACATCAGTAATAATATTAAGGATAAATTTTCTTCTTGCTTTCAATAAAATATGAATTACTGTCTATAAGTAGTATAGTACTGTTATGTATAATCATTTAGTTATAGTAATATAATGAAGATAATTAATTCACTAGAATATTATAATGAATTGAAATCTTATTAATTCATGTTCTTTTTGATATAATAATCAACTTCATTATGCGATAAAATCTGAAGTTCTACATGTGTATAAAGATTATCGATAAAAGTAAAATGATCGAATGTTCGTCATAAATTGTTGTATTCAGCAAATAAAAACTAGTTTTTCAAGTTGATTATAAAGAAAACACATTAAAATGCTTGTAAGCATGTAATTTTACTGGGTCTTTTGTCATCTTTTTTGACAATGTATTAAAACGTGTATATTTCAAAGTCAATACTAGTATGGATAAAGCAATCTGCTAACAATATGATAATCGTCTGGCAACAGACTGACAATAATGTGACGAATAGTTGATAAACTATTACTATAACTGTTATATTATCATATGAATATAATTCATTGATAAATTGATAAAAATTTAACAAATTCCCTAACAAAGCACTTCATTAACTTGAAACATTTTGTTAACATACTTTGAATTCTGTGAAAAGAAACCATGCTTCATTTATCATAAATAACAATATTTTTGCGCGGTTTTTCTACTATTGCATTTTGATAATTACCATTTTTGAAATAAATATTTATTTATTCAATAAATTTTGCTAATTTAACAAGAAACTTAAACTACATTTAAATTTGCGCGCACATGAATTTTAATTGAGTTTAATTTTACATTATCCCATATAGAAATTTCGTTCGTTCACCAATAGTTAGCAATCAACCAAGCATTCGTATGGAATTGGTTTGCGGTATTTACATATCATTGAAATGAAACACCAATATGCTTCGTACCAATACTGGCTACAAACGGTATAATCGTAGTCCAAGAATAAAAAGTGTAATTTCTCCATTTTTTATTTACGTCCCATTCACAATTTATACTTTATACATGAAAGTCATATAAATGGTCTATAACTGAATTAATATAACTCGTATTAGACTTGTATGTATTGACTCCAATATCAGTTATGTATAAAATATAATAATAATAAAACAATAATATATATCTCTTATATATGAATTATATATAGTACATGTATCATGTACAATCCGTAAATTACTCCTATTTTCTCTATATATGATGTTTGATATGTGTATGATCCGTATAATGTATTTGTAACCAACGGTTATAACGTTGTTATAACATTTTTACAGTTGAAATCAATACTTTGATGCTAGTTGTAGCTCAAAATATATTGGTGTTTCATCTCTATTATTTGCCAACCGTTGGCAAAAGGTTCTTGATACTGTGCCAGTACTAACTTAATTGTTCATTTCTGTGTAGGGTAATATTATATATATATGTAAATTTCAATTAATTAAAAGGTATTTTAATAATGCAATAGATAACGTAATATATCCTTAATTCTTTCAATGTAATTATGACTATTTATTTATAAACAATAAAGTAGTTTTGCATCATATAATAAGGTGAAATAGAAAATGGCAATGCCTTATTGTAAGAGATCGATAAATTACAATGAAACTGAATTGTTTAATATTATATATTTCATATAAAAATGTTTCTCACAAGAATTCCAAAAATTCAGCCAAACTGAATAACACAGAACGACATTTAATAAAATGAAATGTTAAAATTATAACACAAACGATTAATTTGTCTTGTAATGTAAATATTCTACATTTGTACTGTGTGACTGTTTTCTGAAATTAAAATATTGATTTATTTAGATGTTTTATAAAGTAGCTTTTAAACTAACATGCATTCCTCTAGATTGCATAATAATATTAGAATAAAATGCTTAAATTTAATTATCATATTTAAAAGATGCATGAGTTTATTACATTAGAAATAAACAAAAAATAACAATCATGTTAACGTTTATATAACAAAGTCTCTTTTTCAGACTACAATTAGACATAAGTATTAAATAACAAGAAAAGATAATTTGGTTTTTTAAAATTATTATTTGTTACAATTGAATGTATATTAATGAAAAATTGTACTTGCTGATTTAAATAATGCTTTTTTCAAATATACTATTTATTTAATATCTCGGAATTGCAAAGTAAAACCACATGCAAAAACTATTTATTTATTTATATTTTTTTTAATTTGTTTTGCTGCATGTAAATTGTTTTTGCTTTTTGATTGAACATTTTACTGAATAATTAGTCTTAACGATTAGCTTAAATATTATATTTATTCTTCTGGCTGTATGCAATTATTTTTTTAAAGAGAATTCTAATTCTGCAAAATTATAAGTCCCTGTAAAGGGCAGATATGTAAAATGTTAACGTTCTTATGCGATATAAGAATGTGTAATGTGTCTGTAATACACATATTACGTATGTTTCTTGTTGCATGCAGACAAGTAGAAAGAATATCTAGAATATGTAGAAATGTATGCATTTCCTGTTGTCAGTTTTCTATATTATACAATCTCTCAACTTAATATTGATTTTTAATGAAATAACACTGTCTCAAATAATGTCTTAACACATTAGTTATATGACAAAAAAAATTATGTTATTTACTATTACTATACACTAAATATTGTTTTCACACACTTTAAATTTGTATTTCTCGATAATCATTGGATAATACATTGATAATGCATAAACCAAATATTAGTAATCTATTATTACTAAAGTCATAACAATGTATTAAGCGATAAAAACACCTTTGTCTGCAACGAGTTTACACGATATATGTACATCTGTTAAATGAAAATTCAGAACATTCAGATAGAACATTATAATACTCAACTTTCAACGCTTGTGTTCGGTGAGAATACTTCTTGACTAAAATAACACGATGGGTAACATTGTAGTAATTAAGTGAAGTAGAAGTTAAAAGAACATAAGTACTTTGATCTACGTGTCCGTGATGAATTCATGATTGAAGTACATGAAATAATGTACTTCTTATAATATATATAAAGTATACATACAGACAGGGTGTATGTTTTAACCTGGCAATTTGTACATGACTCGAAGAATACACACCGTATAAAAAATTGTCTGGGGTGAAACGTGTCTATCTTTGTCTATTCTATAATCAATCTTCCTTCTCTATTTGCCGAGGGTGGCATGGGGTCAAATTCGTCTTTTTTATCACAGATTTATGTTTTGCGTCTCAAAATATTTCGAATTCATTTTTTCGAAATGTGCTTTAGTCCAAAGTTTTAATAAATTAAAGTCATCATTTAGCAAAATTAGATAAAAAAAAATCTTTAGACCTCTTCTTTCTCTCTTTTTCCAAATCTGCATTAAAAAACGAGGGGTTCTTACTCAAGATTTCAAAGTTACTCCCACTCCACCCTACAGAGACTGAATGGGGATCAAGTTTGGTATCACTGAGTAGCTTTTTCAAAAATATTTAACATCTATTTTTTATTCTTTCATCCGATTTGTGTTTTTCGAATTATTTTACCATGCACAGACTTTTTATACAATCCGTGCATGGATGTGTATATAATATTTAACATTTGAGAATTATTGCAAAAGCTTTGTCTCAAAATGCTATTTCAATAAATATTTTCATAATAAAATATTACAATGCAATTTAAAAATGTCATAGTAAAATGTTCCATTAACGAATTACAAGATGAAAAAAGTGTGTGAGGCGGTTGTTTGTCATCGTTGCGAGCAACAACTTCAATTTATCCCGAATTACGTGTCTCGAATAAAAATAACCATCGCAATTTTGATTCGCGACCAATGATCATCAGCTGGGAAATTTACAATCTCGTATATCAAGACGCTTGAGCTATTTCGGTTGGCAGACGCTCGTCATCCCGTTGGACAATATTTATCGATATATGTGAACTCAATTTGTTTGTACAAATAAATAACAAAGTAAAGTTTATTGAGATACGTTGCGTAATGTCTGGACATGCGCCATCTTGTCAATTGTAGTTCAAACAACACTGTGATTAGCAATAACAATTAGTAATAATAACAAAAATTCATTTCAGTCTGGTTATAAAGATGAACGATAAAGATATTCGAAGCGAAGTGATCCAAGTGCAATCACTGTTTGTAAATAAACGTTTTTCAGCATTCCGTAAAGTTATTTCTTCGCTTAATAAATTCGCATGAACCTTCAAATATTGTAGCCTTTAATTTGAAGTTGAAGAATTAAATAACTTTTGTGTAATAATTTGGTATTATTATTTAATACCACTCGTACTTTGTGCATGGCAAGTCCATAACATCCATATATATTAAATTAATACGGAGTGCATTTAATTATACGTTTACCATATGTGCCATATATAACGGCATATATACATTTTGCACGGGAAATTTATTATGCTTGTAAATTCATATACTTTATTACCAAAGTGAAGATTAAACATTTGTGATTTATGTATTATGATGGGTGTCTTCTAATATTCCATAAGAAAGGAGATTTATTTTCTCAACCTCAATTGTTTTTCTTGTTTGATAATAGATTCATTTGTTTTTTTAGACTTTAAACAAAAGAAAAAGGAGCATAAACAAAATGTGCAATGTAAACAAACAGATATAAAAATACAAAACAAGTCTAAGAAATAACGCTAAATAAGTTGGCAATATCTTATCCGGATGCAAATATCTCCGTAATGTGTCATGGATATAATTTTGTCGCGTTCAAACAATCTGTAATGATAAAACGATAAACTTAAATATTTCTGCGTAATGCGAGTGCTATCGTATTATTTTCAAATTATGATATCCACGAAAAACTTATTTAATAAATATGATGATATATTTATATATTATTTAATAAATATGAACTAATATAAGAAGATTTCCATCCCAACAAAAAATTTCGCACTCTTTCTTCTGCCAAAGAGACTTATGATTTCGATTACAGTTAATTCAGTCAGAATTCTTTTTCGTCTTATCACAAAATGATAGGCAGAGGATATCAGAAAGGCAGACATTTCAATATACGGAAGATACACCTTTGATGATATAAATTATCTTAGAATATTTCAGAGATACTGCTGCATTGCAAAACGTTATTTCTGGAGTATTGCATGGATATTCTCCGCCGTTAAAGAATACGTATGAATTTGAAATATTCCAATCCTAACTATTCATTAATCATTTACGATGGAAATGTAAACGTACGTAAACATAAATATAGCGTAGAAATGACACACGGAATAAATCTTCCACGTGTGTTATAACACATATTTCAAGCGTGAACCGTGAGTGCTTCGTTCCTTTGGATTTGTTTTGCGTTTTCTTATACTCTTCTTCTCATAAGTTCCTATCATTTTATTTCATAACAAATATTATCATCTAAGAGGGAATGCGTTTCTTTATCTTACTCACGATTCAGATGACAAAGCAAGAGATAAAAAATAAACGATGATTGTTGTTGTTGTTGTTGTTGTTGTTGTTGTTGTTATTTACCGGTGTAACTTTCTTCGCAACAACTAATGCGTTTGAGGGTGAACCGGTGCGTGGCCTTGAAGTGTATTCTCATGTCAAGGTCATATACGTAGGACTGGATCATCCACGTTGGACATTTAAAACTTTTTGTTCGCATCGTTTTACGAGCACAGCTTCGTTGCTTCAGACATATTTCCGTTTCAGTAAGAACACAATCCTTTTCTAGTATTTGATTGTCCAATCGAATTAGCATTTATCAGTTCATTTTGCTTCCTCGCAATATCTTTGTTCTTATTTGAATTTTCGTAATTGACAATTTAATACACTTTACAAATATATTGTACATAAACATGAGTGGCTCTGTGTGTTTAAAACAGACATTTCGATGAATAAAAATTGCAATGACATAGAAAGTTGTTCCTTGGCTTTTCGTAATACTATCGTTTCATTGCAATCTGAAAAAGCAGTGTTTTTTTAATAGCACTGTTTTAATGTGAAATGACTGGTTCATACTTTTATAAATAATAATTTAGACGACAAATATGTTTCTTTTTTTTACAAGGGAACGCTTAATGTTATAAATATGAACGAATAAAATTGCAATTTTAAACTGAAATTTTGGAACGAATCTAAACAATTTTAACTATTATCCAGACGACCTGGTTACACATCGTTTTTATCAAATACTGTCAAGATTGATGAAGTTTCTTGGTTTTTATTTAACAATTCATTTGTTACCAAGCTTTATTAATTTTCAAATTTTTGAGTTTACTTCAGAACCAGTTATGAGTGATATTCATCGTGATCATTGTAAATAAACATCAGATCTTCATGTTAAGGCTTCAGAAACGAAATTACTCAATTAGAAACATGAATTTAGATTGCGAACTGTTATTACTCATTTATCATTGTTAATTGATCGCATGAAGTCTCTCAAAGGTCGTTCTATTAAACTCATTGAATTGCTCTAAAATCAACACCAAATTCTTTGTTTACTTTATCAAGAGAAACCAACAACGAACAATTTTTC
>JABFOX010000192.1:0-11443 GCA_022817665.1 Axea sp. ZL-2020
GAGGTCAGGGTTCATTAAGTCACAATAGTATTTTTGAAAAAGGGTGCAGAACGGAATAATTTAATGCTTAATTTGTTTTGTTAATAAACACGTTTACCAATACCCAGTACGCTAATGTATATTTTAATTAAAATTAAACATAATTTCATGTAATACAAGAATTATAGTTTTTTTTTATCATATCATTTTACTTTCCTAAGATATGATATTTATATCACTCTTATTGATACTTATATCACTGAAGAAAATTGTTTTACAAAAGTTAAAGTTAGGAATCGAACTTAGGGCTTTTCGTATATAAGTTGCAACAATTCAAGCAAAGTTATTTTTTATTTTAATATGTTACAAGTAATATAATATGATGTTAAATTGTACACGCCAATAATGAGCATAATATTTTACTTTTAATTGAACTCAAATAACCTTTACTATAATGCTAACAAGTATTACAAAAGTATAATTATTATTATTACTAAATAATAAACACGTTTTGTGTATATTAAAGGGTGAAAAGTTTTAAATTTATTTAAACTGACAATTAAACCGAACGTTGTATAACTCTTAAGTAAATTAAATGAGACAATTGAAATTAAAAAAATGTGTGAAAAAGTAGTTGTGCAATACAAGAAATGTACAAAAAGATTTTAGTAAAGAAGAATTAACAGAGTGAATTTTAGTGTTTTTTACGCGCCATCTATAATTGATTAATATTTTATCTCATAATATTTTTCTATAAAATGTTTTTATTCTATGTTCCTCTAATTTATCCATTATCCTTAAGCATTTCTTGAACAAATTTCAAGTAAATTCTTTACTTCATTGTACAATAAATCACTTTACGAATTTTTAGCTTTACGAATAAACAACACTGCAAATTACGATAAATAAAAGTTGTTAAATAATATGTATAAAAAAAATGGTCTCATTATGTAAACATTGTCAAAATTAATTTTTTATTTAAATTATGATTATTACCAAATAAATGTATTTAAATCTATATTTTATTCATTTTTAATTTTCCCGCAAATATTTTTATCGAAAACAGAAATATAAGATTTTATGCGATACAGAAAACTTTATTACATCAAGCGATTTCATTTAAAAATTACACAACTGAAAAATAATGTAGAATGAGTGGAAAATTTATAGATACACCAATAAAACTTGCATAAGTTATGAAATATTCAGTTCTTTGAATATTTTCAAAATAATGTTAAATCAACATATTTACTGAAGTTTCTGTGATTAAATCACCAGTTATTTTTGTTATTATAAAAATGTTATTACCACGTGAGGTCAAATTAATTTTGTTTGTGCTTGTACAAAAAACATGCAAATAATACGTAAGACGTCAAGGGTCAAGATTTATGAACTGTTCAATCTATAATAATAATAATACCAAGCAACTTTAGGAGAAGAATTTACAAGTATATCAAATAAATTATAAGAAATATCGTTATGTTTAAATTTCAATTTATTTTAGAAATACATATTTATTGAGTAAATTCGGGAAAATCATTTTATATTCCACCTTCTGAATTCGTTTCCTTTGAATTTAACGTGAAATTAAAATTGAATTTTGTGCACATATATTTATATATAAATTGTATGATGAAATTATATTACATATATTACAAATAAATCTAAATGACAGTTGCAGCGTACCTGTATAATTATATGTTAATATCAATATTTCTTCAATTCTTGGTCGATAAATAAATACCAGTGTTCAATTGTTGTTCCCTAAAAGATACCTATTCTTGAAATAACAGCCGAACCTGAAAAAGGGTTAAGTTAAACCTTTCGATTCCGTCTCGTCAAGATAGCAATATTCGTCTGAAGACTCCGTCACCTCGACATCGTTCTGCACTTAAGAGGTTCGTAATACTTGAGGAAATAAAACTATCCACGATAACGTAGTGCGCAGCAACATGGACGTATTTATTTCCAATTGCAAGTTGGGTGCCATGCTTCTTTTCGCATCTCGTTTATAGATCCCAGGCGAATAAGTAAAGCGAACGGTTTCTGATGCCGATATATGTATGACATTTCTCGGCAACCACCTCGGGGACATTTTCCGTTTTCTGTTACGATTGAGCTCGAAAAATTATTAGACTGTTCACTGACGTGACTCCCTCTCACAAGTTCCCCTATCTTTTTTCCGTACACCGATGCTGTCGACAATCATACTGTAGAGGCGAGTCGAGTTTGTGCGGAATTGTTACTCTCGACATAACAAATACACTGAAAATATTTCACTTCTTACCTTCGCAATAATAACGCGAAAAAAAAGAGAAAGAAAGGAAAAAATGAGACTAAAATATCGGGTACTTTATCATGGACACTTTGTATAAAATTACTATTTTTCTACCAATCATTTATGATTGAATAAGTCTTACGAATAAGTTTTGGAGTCGCACAGCTTGGGAAATAATAAGACATCTATTAATAGAAGCTCTGTCGGAACAAGAAAGAAAAATAGAGCAAATGGCGATTTCGTTATACGTGCGTGATCGAATTGCGACAATATTGTTCTAACGTTCTTTTGCTCTACAAATTAAGAGTCTCGCATTTACTTTTCTCACAGTGAAATATTATTACAATTATTTCAAGTTACATTGAAACTGTTATTTTAAATACAACAAAATGATTCTTGAAAGCGTTAGAAATGCTTAGAGTTATTTGAAATAAATTTTATGATAATGTGCACAGTTTATTTAAAATAAGCAGAAAAAAGAGAGATAAATTGTTCTCAATACACTCGAAATATCTGAAATTAACGCCAAAGACGTAAAGAAGTAGTGCGGATTATAATTCATAAATTTCCTTTCAACAAACAAAATGCTTCCGTGGGATATTTGTTATTTTGTCAAATATTAAATATTTGATGCTCTGATAAGAATTCATGAATAAAAAATGTAATGTAACATTTATGGTGTTGAAAAATATATTATAGTAAGGTAATTGACTCACAGAACCCAATTTTTTACTGCGATTAAATGTTAATTACATTCATAAAGTTAAAATATGTTATTATTTAATTAAATTTAAAGAGAATTCAGAATTGCATTCTTGATATTACTTCCAATAAACAGGTGCATTGAGCCAGCTATAATATTTCAAACATCAAAGGGAACAGAACTTTCGTCATCATAATTTCGCCGCGTTAATAGATTTTTGGAAAATGCATGTTAGATGAGAAACCACAAGAGTTTTGGCTCTAAATATGCTTAAGCTTTATACCTCGTAATATGCGGCATCCAGTTCACAGTTTCTTGTCATGTTCCTGAATAAACATGTACTTTTTGGACAAACGGAATTAAATATTTGACGTGAATTTTGGAACATTTTATTCGTTGTACTTAAATACGCCATTTGTTTACTTAAATAGTAATAAAGTGGTAAATTTCATTTAACCGATTTTTCAACATTCCAAATGAATAAACTCACATAATTTGTATTAAAAATTCAACGTGTTTTAATTTTTTTTAAACCGGTCGTATAAAAGTAAACAACTAAATGAACAAGTATTTTTCAAACGAGATGAATTCAGTGAAATTTGTGTTTGGCGAACATACTTTTGATTAATTACGTTTAACTGAATCACTAAAGTCAGCAGCACGCTTTCGTTTTCTCTTTTTTTTTGCCATTTTAATTAGAAAACAACAGTAAAATCGTATACAGTTCACCAAACTTGAAGTAGTTTCCATCTTTTCTTGATTTTTTTTTTTTTTTTTTTTATTTCAAACTTCTTCACGTATTTAACAGTTCGGGATGTAAAAAGTGGTCCAAACGGTAGCACCATTGAACTAAAACTTTCGCAACTGAGACCGGGCGATTTCACTACGACTATCACTGAAAGTCTATCCGTAAAGACAGATTTTTTACGACTGTCAATAGCATCTCAATAAACGTCATCGTAACTAGGCAGTGCTTGGATTACTGTAATAAGCCGTTGCCGCGCAAACTATAAAAGCTCGAGTGTAACTAATTACAACATTGTCACGAACATTCCCCATGTCATTTCACCCATCAGAACTGTCAAAGCAAAATCCGAGTTTCAAGAGTAAATTCAGTTGCCCGCTACTTCCCAATTAACAATTCTTAATCCGTATGAAATTGATGTATTTTAAAGTCTTCGGCACAGAAATGAAACACGTAATTGGACGAAGGTATCTACACACTAAAACTAACAAATTTGTAACTGCAATTATAACGTTAAAGGAAACATTGTGTACTCAGCAAAAAATTTTCACAAGTCAAACGATAATTTCTGTGCTCGAGTCTCACAAGACCATATTTACTTGAAATAGTGAAGTGAATGGTAAAAGAACGACAAAATATATTTTAACGCTGGAATAAATACAGAGATTCCAGCATACAGCCGATAGGTGGATTTATTATTAATAAGGATAAGTCTCGAGATTATAAGCTCTGTTTAATACTTACGGTTATAAAAACATAACATATTAGTAATAAAGAAATATAATTTCTTGATATATTCAATATGAAAATTGATTTAATTGTGAGATATTAAATTGTTTATTTGAAACAATCGAATAAATATTAAATGAATTAATATTCATTGAAATTTGGATAATCAAGTGATAAAGAAAATAAACATTCAGGATTCAACAAATCCAGAATATGTTAATAACTCTCCTTATTCAGTTTCGTCTTGATGTTTTCTATGCCAATTATACAGATAAGAAAATTAGTTCTTTATGTCACAAAGAAATAGAAATAGTTAAATAATAAAATAGAAAATGCATTATATTACATACAATTGAAAACCCAAATGGTATGTAATATTCACACCAATTATAATTTTACATTCTTACTACCAGTTGGATTCGAACACCATTATACTAAAAGAAAAGTTTAGTAGTTGAACAAGTACTTCAAAATATAATGATAGATATTCAAAATTATTCTTGCATTAGGTAATAAATTTACATTTGAGCAAAATTTTTTTCTATATAAATGTAACCAAATATAAATCTAATCAAAAATTTGTATGTATGTTTTCACACACAATCTGTTATTATACAATTTCTAAGGTGGTTCAAACGGTTATAAAAAATTTAATATGTTTATAACATATTCAACACATATGTAACATAAAAATTGTCCCATTTTAAAATAGTTATGAATCATGTAATGATCTTAATTTTTTAACCAAGATATTTTTAAAGATTCGATGAATTTTTTATATTTATATACAAACTTTAACATAATTTAATTGTCAAATTACTTTTTAATAATACAGAATAATTTTGCACAAAAATGTGAAAAAAACTAGATTTTACAAAGTGCAATGTATATGATATAGATAGTTTATTACTTTTTTTCTTATGAGAGAAATTAAATATTACTCACACTCTAGTGATTGATGTAAACAAAATGAAAATTGTAGACCTTTCATATGAATAATTTTTTCTCCATATTTGATATTTCACTGAAAAATAATAGGCTAGATTAAGACTAAATATTCTATGGCTATTTCAAAAATATTTCTTAAAAAATATCCAGATCAATAATAATCTGTATAAAATCTCATTATGGTCTAAATGTAACTACACAGAAATATAACTATATAAAATATAATTATACAGAAATAGAACTATATCAGAACATAACTATTCAGGAATTTTAGTTGCAGTGCATATCACTTTTTATAGTTTGAAGCATTATTTCCAAGTGTCTTCAAAGCATTTTAAATTAAAATATCTGTGTCTAAAGATTATCTAGTTGAAATATAAATGTCTTATAATAAAATAAATAATACGTTTTCCATGTCATTTAACACGAAACTTAATATAAAAATGTTGAAATACTGAAAAGTAGTATAAAAATGAGAAAAAAGGATTTTAATTTAAACTAATTTGTTTTTTCAATTTATTTTAATGATAGAAGAAATTAAAATGTACGCTTTAAATTATACTGAAATTTTTAAAATAATCTTATAAGTGTTGTAATGTTATTGTAATCAGTAGTCTATGATATATCCACATTTTACAAAAGAATATAATATATATGTACTTTTTAAGCTGAGTCAGTCAATATGTAATTAAAAATTATTTCGAAAAATAGAGTAATCATGAAATAATAAAATATTTGTTCAAGAAACAAAACCTTATTAACGAAGAATTGAATTCTTATCTCACTGGTGTTATTGAGGCACGTTACCTCTATACCACAGGTGTCAGTTATAAATTTCAGTTTACTGGAGCCATTTACTGAGTGAATCTAAAGTAGACTCCAAATCAGGAAATCATGTGGATAATTAAAAATAGAAACAAATGCAACGAAAATCGAAAACACTTTGGCGTGACAATTATCAGGACACATCGCACTATCTTAGCAACAAAAAAGTAGACACACACATACCGCGCGCACACAAAAGTTCATATTAAAAGTTTGCGCAAAAATCAATTGTAAAACTTTAAATAATATAAAATATTTCTTTAAAAAATGTTTAGTTCTTAAATAATTTTTAACGAAATAACTTTCACTAATGATCCTTTATGTTTTATAATAATAATATCAAAAATAATAATAATAATAATAGCAATAAGTCAAATTAACAAAATTAACATACATAAATCTGAACTTCATAAATCTTTCCATGTCTACGAAACACCGAACGAAAGAAAATAGGAAAAAATATTCTAAAATACATGGTTAACAGAAAGAGCATCTTATATTTAATTTTTTTTAAATATTACTACCTTAAACATAAATATGCAAATAATAGTAATTAGAAAAGCATTTTCAAATAACAATTTATCACATAAAAATTATTATGTAAATTTAAATAAACTTCATAGACATTTAAATCTAGATGTAATACTGATATACATAAGTTTAAAACCTTGAGTTTCTTAGAGAGTAAAACATGGCGTTTATTCACGGATGAAAGATGCATAAAATCAAATCACAATAAACATACGATTTATTTTCTATCAATCCTGACAAATGTATATTTAGTTAAATTTTATCCATTATAAAACTAATATTATTTTGTATTTTGCATTTATGATACACAGTATAATAAAAGAATAACTATGTGTAATAAATTTGAATATTACAATTTATAGCAAAATTAATGTAGAAATTTTAAAAATACATTAAATGCGCAATATTTAATTATTAAGAATAAATATCATAAATACAACTTTTTATACATATTTTTATAAGCATTCGCTACATTCATATTATTATTTATATGTCAAAACTTTTTAAGTTTACCCGTAATTTTGTAGATAATATTTTTCACTGTATTTTCTTAATGTAAGTTTTTGTTTGACCTACATATATTTTACCACAATCTTTACAAATAATACCTTATACTACATTAGATCTCATAAGGGTGTTAGATTTATCTTTCGTTATGTTAAAATATATATCAGTTAGATAGACGTCATAATTGACGGAATTTAGATTATATTAGTTTAAATTGGCTCTAATCTTTTGTGATGTTTAATTTATATATAGTAAAGCAGAATAATAATTTTTTTTTTACATTTTTTATTACAGTTATTATCATACATATAATTAGTTTTGTTTTCTGTGTGTTTATTCAAACAACAAATTCCTTTAAGTAATGATTATTTATTCGTATTTGTAAAATGTATCACTGTTTTACGTAAATTATCTGTTGTGTCGTTAGATTTTTTAACGATAAATAAATAAAATTTTAAATCTCCCGAAACGAACTATTTTATAAAGTTACCGGAACCGTAGTAATTTAGATCCTTAGTCATGTCACCTAACAAGTTTACTGACTCAAGCTCATAAGAATCAGGTGATATATATAACAGAATCGGTATTGTATTATAAAATACAATTATCCAACTTTTCAAGACATGTTAAAAATACAACTTTAAACACGCTTGTGACGTGTTGTATACTGCAATAACGCCATTTGTAATTAGCAAGGTTGAAAATGTATCGTTCATATATTTATGCCAAATATATAACACTTATTTACTAGTAGAAATGCTGTAGCCTCTATTGAAGCATCCGTTCTAAAAATGTTTTTTACCTACAAATTTATTTTATTCCATTGGTTAAACTTTTAACTTTAATTTTACATGTTCTGCTTAATTGTAAGTGCATATATTCGTTTTTATAACAACATAATTTCTTGTTTAAAATTGAAAATACAATTTTTACCAGTATATACTTAAAACTATGTTACATCCTAGTCCGTGAATGTTAGAAAAAGACAATAATAATAATAGTTCACGGATAGGGACTGGGTTAAGATTGGGGAATAGTTCAAGATCGGGGAATTAGGACGGTTTGGGTTACAAAGGAAAAATGCATTACAGGAAAAAAGGTTAAAGGAAAAAAAGGAAAATGGGTCAAAGGGATCTGTTGTGGCGATACGCTCAGTCTCACAAATTTGGGATATCGAAGAAGAAGAATTAAGTGAAATAAGAGAAAATGAGAGTAGTGGTTAAAAAGAACTATATGAGAATGATCTTTACGATTTTTATCTATAAATACTCTTAATCCATTAGTAATCATTCTAATGGATTGGATTTGGATAATCAAAAATCTGTCAATCTCATCTAACCTCGATTTCTCCTTTCAAACGGATTTTAATTTTATTATTTCCATTTTTGAAAATAATAACGCGCATGTGTCATGCTTCGATAATACATGATCTCTTTAATTATTTAATTAAACATTTTAATTTATATTTAATGCATTTTTATATTGTAGTTTTAAATTTTAATATTTTTAAAGTAATATTTATTATTTTTACTGTATATAATAAATATTTTTACAAAATTCGTTAGGCGATTTTTGCAATATCGTTTTGCCACATTTAGCCACAGTTACATAAAAGTACTTTAAATTGTTGATAAAGACTATTTATTCATACATTATTTTAATAATTATTTAATAATGAACGTCAGGTTAATAAGTTATAATTTTCAACATACGTTTTACATACTTCTTGCAAAACCTATAAATTGTAAACATGCTAATATACCTTTCGCATATCTTTGAAACAAAGTACCTTATCGCTATTCAAAAATGCAAAAAATGAGTGAAACTTTGTAATTTTTCCATTTAATTTTTTTACCGGCTGCATGAAATACAACTGATTTAGAAGGATACCTTTATAGCAAATGTTATATTTTATTTAACCACATTCCGATGTAGAATTTAAACGTTTAAAGCAGTTGTTAAATAATTTAATTGCTTCAGAAATAATAATTGCTGTTAATTTTGAAAATTTAAAAGAATATACTTTTAAATGGTTTTTAAAATATTCGTTGTCAAAAAACAACAATTGTATTAATTATATTTGTGTAGTTTTGTCACATAGCAGTGTATTATGACATTGCGAACACATCATTTTATATCTGTGATTTATTGTTCTTTTATATCCTTTATGGCAATGCTCGCAAAAGTTTTGTGTACGAAAAATTCCCGTTAAATTTAATATCAACTCAAAATGCTGTTCGTATTCATAATATAAAATGTACAAAATATATAATGCAACTGTATTTTTCAATCGTTTTAGATGTTCAATCAAATATATTTTTTCACCTTTACGAAAACTTACATTTGTATATGATAATGGCAAAATTATCGAATGATAAATAATTTTGAAACTTATCCAACTCAACCAAACCCCATCTTGTGTATTAAAAATATTATTAAATAAATTAAAATATGCCTAAAGATTAATACCATATTACATGTTTCAAACTATTTAGATAAATAAGTAATAATATGTTTGTTGTCGTTGCAAAATCTTTTATTAAATGTGTAGAAATTACGACGCAATAATTTCGGTTATATATATTAAATTACAGAAAAATATTTTAAATTTATTAAAAAATTTTATACAAAAATAACAAGTGAAATTTAATTTGTTAAAATCAATCATAAAAGCGGTTTTTAAAGTGTTTGTAAGACAATATTTGTCCATGTTTTCTGACTAATACTTTGAAAATTAAATAATGCATTATATAAATACAAAAAAATACAATGCACAATTCATTAATGTTTGTAATTTTTACTACTTTAGAAATTATATATCAATTATTTTACTAAATATTTTTTAGACCTAACATTTGGTTTCTCAAATGTTTAAATTATGAAAATACTTTTAAACTTTTGTTTTATTTGTAGTCAGTGACTTGGAATCATTGTAGGTTTCAGACTTGTATATTTCTATTTGATACAAACCATTATTAAATAAAAAATCGCAAAGATTTAAAAACAGTACCAGCATTGAACATGCAATGGACAAGCCTATATCATTTAGTGTGAATAACACTGCTATGTATTATAATAAGTGTTACATCATTTAAATACAGATGAGCAAAATTGTATTTTTCAAAACACCGAAATTACATTGATAAAATATATTTATGAAAGTATTTCGTTTAAATTCCTCTCAAAATTCAAGAATGCCGTTCATGCAAACCTGCACCGTGTTTACGAAAATTTTTGAACGCTAAAAAAATTATAGAACCAAAACACGTTCGGTAAATTAGTATGACAGAAAAGTTATTTTCTTGGACATCTGTTAACTGCAACCGAATCATTCTTCGCAAGCGCTACAACTATTGGACGATAGAATCACACAAACTTAGATAATGGAGCACGATAAAAAGCTAATTTTTTTACCATGCAACAGTATTGAGAAATTTGAGAAGATTCATTGGTATGATATACAGTCAAAATATCTAAGAATGGAATTAGCACTTTCGACGTTAAAATGCACAAAATTTTGTATTCGACCAATAATGATGACTCGCGAAAATGGAAATTATTTTAACAAACTTTGAAACGATTCGTATGAATAATGGAGAATGCACAATTGCAAGAAATACCAATTGCATCTGATCAAACAGCCGATAATGATCTAAATAAACGAAGAATAATGTTAGGAAATAAAATTATTATTCAAAAAATACACCGAATCATATTTGTTTTTGTAAAAAAATAGCGGCAATTTGATTTATCGATTAAATGAATGAAATTATAATATCGAGAAACACAGTGATCAGTTTCTTCATTTACTTCGCAAGATCAGCGTTCTGTACGAATTCATGAAGAACAACAAATCTTATTCCATGAAATTTTCACGATCAACTTTTCATCATGTTGCAACATTAGCATTACCTTGGGTTTCCAAACTCGTCGAGTCTGACGCATCTCTGTTTTTCCGAAACGGCTTAAGTGGCAAAATTTATCTTAACGGCACGAATGATACTGATAAAAAAAAACTAAAAAAAAAACTTGAAACCCTGTAGTATTAATTAATTTTGAAAGTATAAAAAAAAATAAATAAAAAAATATTTAAAAGATTTTTTTACAAATATGTACAAATTAGGAAAAAAAATCTAAAAATTAAACAAAAATTAATGTTTTAAAAAAAATAAAATTTAAATTACAATACAAAGCTACT
>JABFOX010000193.1:0-19701 GCA_022817665.1 Axea sp. ZL-2020
CCTTTTAACTGTTTACTGTCTGTAAATCAGACAGTTTCTGCACGATGTTCATATTACTGTTACCCACTATATTGAAAAATGCTAACATAGCTTTAATCTATAATATGAATTTTCATTCAATAATTTGATGTTTAAATTTGATGATTTTTCGGTATAATTTTGATCAATTGTTAATGTTAGAATCAAGGTATGTGTTTCGTGAACTTGTAGATTAAAACAATTAAATAATTCATCTGTGCAAAACATTTGCAATTTTTCTGAGATTTGCACAAAATAAAATCACGAGTTTTATTCTATATTTATATTAAAAAAACTTGCATTTAATTTTATACTAACTTGAAGCACAAAAATTGCTTTTTTATTTTTTATTCCTTTATTATTTTTTTTATCTAGCGTTCAGTTTGATACTTAATCTTGCTAAGAATACAAAAATAAATCGTATGTTCAGTAAACAGTAAAATACAAGTCTCAATACTTATATATAATACTATTGCAGTCGTATTGATATAGCCTAAAAACACTAGAGAAAACTGATGGTTTTCCATATTTTTACCCTAACAATGTTTAATTATTTTCCGGACTATTCTCACACTCTTTGTGGAATTCATTGTACATGGCAACAGTAAGATAGGAAGGGTATAGATTCATGACTAAAAATCTGTATTTGGTGCAAAACCGTTATAATGTCCCTTCCTGTTTTTGTCCCATTATTATCGAGCAAATTTGTTTATTGTTTTATAGTTGCAGTACTACTTTTTTTGAGACGAATATTACATTAAAATAATTCAGCTTGACATGATTTTTATGCATAATTATCATGTGATGTCGACAATGATTACACAAATAAATGTAGCTTTTACATTTTTCACATATACATTATGTTTTAAGAGATTTAAGAGGCCTTTAAATAACTTTATTTTAAGGGAAATAAGTTACACGACTTCGAAGATTTTGATGATTATACGTTTCCCTTAATGATGATAAATGAAATATTTCAAATGTAATAAAAATTTAATAGACACATTTTTTAACGTCACAATCAACGAAGCACATCATTAGTTGTAAAACTAGATACTTTTAGATGTGAAGAGATAAATGGTGTAAAAGAAAGAACGGTAGTATAGCTTAAACATGTAGAATAATGCTTGAAATAAAATGGTAGTTCAACGGTAAAAACATAACAAATATTAAACCAATAAATCATTTACCATTGCATTATCATTACGTAGGATCTGCACAATAGAATTAGTCCGTCAAATTTAAACTTTAAAATTGTATGTGCTTTAATCAATACTGTAAACGCATTTTACGAGTTATTTTTATCAGCTACAAAATGTTTATTAAAAGAAGTATCATTTCATAATTTTTACAGCCAAAAATGCAACAGTTTATCTATGAAAAACAAAGTGTTGATTGTGGTTATTAAATATTTCCTTCTGTACTATGTAAATATGCATTATTAATGAACTTACATGTCATTAAAATTTATATATTATATGTAAAAAGTGGTACTATGAAATATGAGTCCCGTTGCTTTTAACTCTAAATCGAATTGAAATAACAAAGAAATTTGTTTAATTTATATTTGAAAAACATTTTAACAATAATTCTAATCACAGTAAAGTTACACATTTATAATCCGAAATGAACTGCAAATCATTTGATCTTCATGAGTAATTCATACAGCTAAAATAGTTTTAGTTATAATAAAATTGTATTATTCTAAAAACACGTACTTTACAGAACAAATGTATCTCACCACTGAAAAAGTTCGTTTACAGATTAGAATGTGACAATGACAACGTATGTTATTTAAATATTTTTGTAGACAATTTCTCTATGCATTTATATTTGATTTTAGACTAATAGTTTCATTTTGCTTTTTTTTTCTTCGATTAGGCAAGTAATTATATAAATTGAATGGAAAAAATGATTTCAAATTGACTGTGGATTTTGAATGATTATAATCATTGACTTCTTTAATTTTAATTTAAACCCCTAAAAAATATAATAATTTGATATAAAAAAAATTATGCGGTGATCGACTGCATTTAAATTTAAAAAACCATTTAATTTTAAAATGAGTTTTACACCATATTTTGTATTTATTACAAAATGCAAGATTTTTTTAATGGAAAAAAGGAACGTCATTGTCAAAAATTTATAATATGTTGAAAAATTAAACCTGATTATTGGAAAAGTTTAGTTCCTATAACTGAATTTTATACTTAATTTTACTACATTAAATATAACTGACTTAACTTAACATAAAACTGAATATTTTGTTAACATATTATTTTTTATTGTTATGTGCATTATGTTATTATATGTGTATTATGTTAACATATTATTATTAACATAAAACAATAATTTTGAAAATAAATATTTATTTCTTTACAAAATAACTATTTTTTTTATATTAATATTTTTTTATAATAAGCGAATATTTTTTTATAATAAAATAATATTACAAACAATATTTAAATGGAACATTAGATTACGTTATTTGTGTAGTTAAAGCAAATATAAATTTTACCAAATGAATATATATATATATATGTCGGAAATTATAATTTAGAATAATTTCAGTATTGTCCATTTCATACAATTTTGACACATTATTCGTAAATGTATCTACAACATATCTAATTTTAATTTTAAAACTAAAATATAATGTATCTGAACAATTAAATGATTTAATGAATGGTTAAAAAACATCACAAAAAGTTATGACAGAAGTAAACTATCCATATGTAAAAATAACAAAACTATTATAACTTAAAAAATCTTCAAACCGAGTCATCTGTATGACATCATTCGCCTTATAAAGACATTAAATATTTTTCTTTAAAACGTTATTACATCCCTTTTCTTAGTTTCTAAAACTATTTTTTCCATTATTAACTACAGTTTTATGAAAATTAAACTAATTGCTAATAAAATCATTTACTGATCCAAGTATAAATCAGTTTTAAAACTAACGCAATATTACGTTATTCACACGTGTATAGTTTTAAATTCAGTTTTACTTAATAACCTATGAACTTTAACTTTTTGACTTCACGACTACATAAAAATTTATTCAGAACTGATTTCCTCTAATATTTCAATTCCGAGTTCATGAAAAAATCCGTTCAATTGTAACAGTGTTATTATTATTGGTGTTATTAATGCAAAATGAATAATGCGTTTTTCGAAGAATATAAGCATCAGATTTTAATTCTGTTAAGGCTATTAAATCAGTTTGAATCTGATGTTTCTAGATGAAATATCTGGAACGATTGATTTTTCTACGAACGAATTTTTTTTCCTCGGAGACACCTGACAAGGATAAACATTGTCGATTATCATTAAATAACCTCCGTGCCAACGTTTACAGTTTAACATCGAAGATTAAGAAGATTAATTTTCTCTTGTTTCGCACGACAATCACTTTTTCTCGAAATTTTTTCGTCGTTGTATTTTAATTCTTACTTTGTAATATTTGTTTTAATTAAATTGTTTACTTCTGATTTTTTGTAATAATATTAAAAAAGATATTCAAATATTTTATTTTCTATCAAAAGAAAAATAATTTCACCCTTTTATTTAATTATTAAACTGGTTCTTTTTATTGTTACTCCATTTTTATACGTTTTTAGATCAGACAGAGTAAATTATCTTTAAAATAATTAAAAATTACTGAGGATCGCACGGACAAATATTTTTTCTACATACAAAATTTTGCTATACACAATTTTTCTCCATACTTTATCGTGTACAATTTGAAAGAGTCCGAAAAAGTTCGACAACTCCAATTTTGACAAAGACTCGGTGCTTTCAAACTTTCTTCCATTGAAATTCTAAAAATGTTCGACATTCAGTTACGTGTTTGAAGAGATTTAAATGATTTTAGGCTGTTTAGTACAGTTAAAGAAAAAACATCACTACACATTGAACATTCGTCAATATACATCTGTCTCTTTTTATATAAAGTTTAGTAAATTTTGCTTAATTATATATTCATTTATAAAATCGAAATTTTTGTAATCAACCGTAAATAACCTCCCATACATTGAAAAACTCAAGTAATAAACTAAAAAATCTCAATATACAACTAAAAATTGTTCTCCAAAAAATACGCAAAATCTGAATAATTCAATAATTATATTTTATTATCTGAGAAATGTTTTAGAAATGTAATATTTTTAAACATTTTGCAATATTTAATTACAAAATAGAGCCAAATATCCCAATTTGGGAAATTATAAAATTACGTTGAGAAACGTGTTTTTGTTATAAAAAAGTTTATATTATGTTATATTAAGCTCAATAATTATACATGAAATTCAAATTTTAATTATTATCGTATTAATTTTAATATGGGTACAAATTTATATAAAAATTTCACACAAATATAAATGTGAATTAAATAAAATTTCCTCAAATCTACTTCAAAATATAAACAGAGTTTTATACAGTTGATATTTGCTTTGTTCATTTTAAACACTTTTGTTGAGTAAATTTCACTGAGCAACCTGAAATTGAAGTATCGTGAAATTTCAATTTTCATGTCATTCCCATTTTTATAAAGCTATTTATTCCATAGTTGTTCCAAAAAACTAGGGTATCAAAATAGACTAATCAAATAAATTCATTTTGATATTAAATTTACTCGGTATAGATTTTCATTTATTTCAACAACTTCTATTCGAAATAAATAAAGAATTCTACTGTACTTCAAATTTGTTATTTGAAGGAAATAGAACATTTTAACATTAGTTTCATATATAATATTTATATTCTATAACAAAATTTACTTTGATAAATTTAATTTTTCATTTTTGTTTGGTATTTTTATTCTTTTTGTTATTTTTTCATTGTCATACCACTAATTCCAATAACTATTCTACGAATACTAATGACCCTGTTACAATGACACATCACACTGCACTGACAAAAAAACGGTTGTAAATCATAGGAAATATTTATTCCTATAGTCAAAAAATAACTATCTATAATATTCATATCTGTAATTTGTTTGCAACAAATATACTTTTAATGAGATATTGGACTCATCATAAAATCAATTATTATGAATGTACACTATATGTTTGGTTCGAGTTAATCAACTATCATCATTCTTATTTTATTTATCAACTAACTTTTTTATACTTCAATAATAAATTAAAAAAAATGCGAATCACAAATATTTTGCTGAGGATTTTGATACAGTGAATCAATTCTGTTCTCTCATATAGACTGCATGATACTGGCATATCTGCTCCTTTTTACAGTTAGCTGTGTAGCTATTTATCTGACCACACTTATACAGTTTAATCAAAATGGAATGCCACTGCAGCATGTATAGCAATATCTGACGTATTGTTAGATTATATTTGAGTTCACTTTTATTTAACATTTGTATTAACGATTTACCTCATCACATTAACTTTTCTGAAATATTAACGTGCGATGATAATATTGCAATTTTTTATTCTATTATAATTCTTTTCAAAATGCTGTTTCTATTCAGCTAAATCTTGATAACCTTTACAATTCAGGTTTCCCTAACAAATTGAATTTAAATATTTCCAAATGCAAAATTTCGTAACAATTTCATTGCAAGTTCCACTCTTACTTATAATTATAATCTTAATAATGCAATAACTCTACCTTCCGGTAAGTGTAAAAGTTTTGATATTCTCCACGATTTCTTCCATCTCTCTATTACTGATATTGTATCAAAATCGTTGAATAAACGATTTATGAATAAAACCGATAGATTTATTAAACCTCCATCAACCTATAAAATATTATATACTATTTTTTTAAAATACGCCTTTGTTATTTGATCTCTGTGAAATTAGTACCACACAAATATTTTACACAATAATATTTATGAAATTGTATCACTGATGTACACTTACAATCATGATTATGTAAATGCTTTAGATCTCTTTAATTTAAATGTTCTTACTGATAAAAAATCATTTATTATTCATATATTATTTTTTAGTTGAAAAAACCAATTAGATATTTATCCGTTTTTCCAAATATATTTTGTAAAACGAACTTCGCTTATAGTAATCCTTCGCAGAGAATTTTACAGCTAATTCTTCCGTTGAGCTGTGATATTTTTTTCATGGTTTGAATTATTTTATAAACAATATGTTCTTTCTCAATTTAGTATATAATCAGTATTAATTTAATTCTACATTTCAGTAATTCCTATAGTTTCAACAACCATAGTTTTATGTACTGTAAAATGTAAATTTTGTTCATATATTTATGCGATTCAGCTATTTCATTTTTATATGAATAATAATAAATAAATAATTTGATTTTAAAATTGGTTATTTGTTTCTTCGGCATTCATACCTTTTCAATTTTACATGATAATAACGTAATGCTGAATGTTAATTGAAGTAAATAAAACTAAAATGAACATATACATTTGTATTATATATTTTCTATATTCATTAATAAATTAATACAAGTTCGTAATTGTTCTTTTTTATTTTGTAATTAGTATTAAGATATGAAGTCATTCATTTTTTTTTTACACTTAGTTTACAGAAGTTTAAAAAGTATTGAGACTTATATACATGAGTGTTACCCGAATAAAAATTATTTTAATTAATTTAAGTAAAAATACGTTTAAACAAATCTAATACATCCATTTTTAGAAATATGTAGCATTATAACATTTCTGGTAATATAGTTGCAAGATAGACAAGTTTTATTTGTTGAGGTTATTTCGGAGCGTAATAATCTTGAAATCTTTCGCTCAAATAGAAACTATATTGGTTGTCTAGAAACTCGAAACGCGAGAAATCGTACAGTATTCGAGAACTCATATAGAAAAGGCTCTCCGTTTTCGAAATTAAATAACTTTAGAATGAATCAATAGTAGCAATCAGCAGAAATAATTGTAAAAATATGAAAAATGATACATTAAATATACGTTCAATTTAAAGATCTTTTTTCACCTAGATATCATTAAACACGTTGTATCTTTACCTTGAATGTCATACGAATTACATAAAATCTTAGCTTTTCTATTTTACGCATTTAACTTATAATAAAATATTATAAAAATTACAAATTCGTAAGATTAATTTTTCAATACTGCATTTCTATTTATTAAATTAGAAATTAATTAAACAAAAATGCAACTATAAACAGTTAAGAATAACTAATTTTATAATTACTGTTTATATAGACATTTCTACATCCCAAATGCATAACTCTAATTTCAATAATTCTGTAACTTTGATGAACCATAAAAGCATTTTACTTATTAAGTTATAAACTTAGCAGTCTTAGAATATAATTTATGTTTTAAATCTGTACTCACACTGTTAGAATATTTTCATTAGCAAGCGAAAATTTTATTCTTCAGTTGTATGATCTCAATTTTTATACACAAAATTTTATGCATAAGAATTTACACACAAGATGTACGTTAAATTAAAACTAAATTCAATCAAACACATTGAATTATACTCTGCTTTTTTCTATATTTATTTAAATATAATGCTCCAAATTATTCTTCATTATTTTAAGAATGATAAATATGTATGAATATGAAAATGAATAATAAAATAAAACGATTAAATTGGACATGTACAAATAATACATTAAAATAATCACAAAGTAAAAGTATTTTTTATTATACTTATTTTTATTAGTTGAACAACTGAGAATTTCTTTCATAATAAATATATATTCCGAGTATTTTTCCACGTGTAATGAAGTAAGTTAAAAATTAAATTTATATATTTATTAAGCATAAATTTCGATCATTCCAGCTGACGCTCTGCAGTAAAAATAAAAAAAAGTTTTTGTGATATAAAATGGTTGTGTTTCTGTTGTTATTTTTAGTGAAAAATATAGGTACAATTATTTTAATTTTTGTTTGTAACAAAAATTTTTCTACGTTGAAATAAAAAATTAAACGAACAATTGAACAATTATTATAAGTATAATTTGTATTTAATTAGATTAATGTTAAATTAACTAATAGTTTTATTGTTAAATTTAACGATACTGAAAAGTACTGCTTTTTATCACCAGTAAAATAGATTTTTTTCATTTATCTAAAAATGTTGTCATGTCTCGATTTAAAATCGTATAAAAGGAATATAAAAGGAATACTTTTTTCGTATAACAATATGTTATCAAGAAGTAAAATATGAGATACATTTTATTTGTATTGTAATACAAATAAACATGCATATAAGTGAATAATTACTTTTTGTTCAAAGTAACTTAACTTGTTATTACGGATAATGGGACAATGTTTCGATTTTCACCTTTTTTTACATTCTGTTTTACGTGTTTATTGTCAATTTCTTCATATTTTCTTTAGGAAAAGTTTGTTTTGATTGTTCTGCGGCAAACTCACAGGTGAACAAAAAATATATCTTTACATTTCTTCTTCTTACAGTGTATAACGATAGCTGGGCGTCTCGACGCCTTTGGCACTCAGCTCTTTCAGAGCTATTGTATCAACTTCTTATGGTATAACTGAATGATCAAAATATAAGAAACTTAAGGCTTTACGTGTACAAAATTATTTTATTGTAACTCCAGAAAGCTATATTCCAAGTTTGATCAGACCGGAAGATTGCTTCATTTTCGTGAAATCTCCTATTTATTTTTCAAGTATATAAAGAAATAACAGTTGCATTTTCAAACGTATAAGAAATAATTGAAGTAAATACCCAATCTCAAAAATATTGGAGCCGAAACACATGTTTTCCCGAGTTATTTTTTGCGCTGATTACAAATTTGACAAAATTATGGCATGCTTGGTTACTACTACATACGACAAATGTGCATGTGCGTTCAATACATTACAACTGTTATACCAGTTATACTTCAATATATGCATGATCTATTTTAAAAAGAAAGTGAAAAGCACAAAGATAAAAACCAAATAAACTGAACCAAAATATTCAAGTATTTCTGAAACAATAAAATAGCGCGGCACAGTTTTTACAGATTCAACTTCCGCATCAAAACATCCCCGCGATAAAAACTAATATATTTTATCTATATATTTAACGAAATAATAAATCTTATAGGTTTCAAACGGTAAGAAAATTGTCTAAGTTTCTTTTTAATGTTGAACGAATCTTTCAAATGCACCAACTGTTAATCATGTGGAAATTTATATGTTTTTCGAAATTATTAACATAATAATGAACACTGTGCTAATAAGACGTACCGATTAACACTACATTAAATACTAACCGTTTGAGTTTCTTAGAAAATAATGAAAATGGGAAAAAACGCAATTGAATGAAAATAATAATAACTGTGATTGATACAGATGAATAAAACTGCTTTCAATTGATGCGAAAATTATGCAGCGTGGTCTTGCATCTCCACATTTTTGGTACAAAACAAAAGAAGTGCGATCGCACTTTTCCGCATTTGTGACATACGACAACCAAAGCGCAATAACACTTCGCCGCATTCAAACGGTTAATTTCTAATCTTCGTGATTTAAAGTGATCAACAAAATTATGCTTTGTAACACAACAATTATTTTGTCTGGAAAATATTTTCTAACAACATAAAATATATTTTGATGGAACATTCGTATAAAAAATAACTTCAAATGCTATAATAAATCTACCCTTTTTACGACATCGGTTTTCATCACTCTACCTTTGTCAAATACTGAAGTATCAATTAATATTTGTGTTATTATTTTGGTTGCTGTCATTCTTTAACAGAACATTTTAAAATATAACATACATATTTAGCTTTGTCTGTAAATTCATTCAAAGAGTTGATTTCAGTTGGAAATTAACTCCTCAATTTTTGTGTCCACGTATTCTCGTAAAAAGTTCGGAAATCCCGCGAAAACACGTCAGTTGAGCTTTACAAATCCTCTACTTTTTATCATTTCCTTCTTTCCTGATTGCAGCCACCAACCTTTAACATATCACTGTATTTCCTTAAACGTTTTTTATTGGAAGATAAAAATACGTGAACCGAGAACGCCTTAAATAAGATCCCTCCATCGAAATGTTTTATCGCCGAAATCCCTGAAACAATTATGAGGAAGCGCGATTCAAGTGTACAATAAAATTCGAGATTCAGTACCCTTGTCTGCATTATTCATTAAATCTTCGATTGTAATTAGGAAAAAATCATGAATAATTTACTTAGTTCACACTGATCAACAAATAATGAAACACGTGAAAATAAAATTCTTTCAAATTAAACTTTTTATTACACCTTCGTGTTGCAAGCAAATGATGAAATCGCTGTAAAAAGATTATATATCGGAATATAAACAAAATCCCGGCGTGTTTTCGTATCTAACTGAAAAAAAAAATTTCCTGTTTTAAATGATTCAAGTATTCTTTGTTTTCTAAATTTATTTTTGCGATATAACAACTCGTTCAATTATGCTAAAGGCCATCACTATAAATCACTCCTTAAAAATAGACAATTCTATGTTATTACTGTTGTTATTATTATTATTACGATTTTAATATACATAAATAATATTTTTGATGAAAACGGTCCATTTGTAACAGTAAGTCTATTTAAGCATTTTAAATTACATCATTACAAAAAACTATCCATAAATATAATCAATTCAATTAATCCTTTGTCACAAATATTGAGTTGCAGTTGCGGCTCGTATATAAACATTACGCAACATCTCTGAGAAATGCTAAACAACGACTACTTAAGCTGTGTTGACGAGTTCAGAAACAGGAACATAATACTGAGTACTTTTTTTCTAGCGAGAAGTAATTTCACAAAAGTCATAAAAATACCAACAAAAAAACGCATCACGGTGTTCATATAAAAAATACACACTTTTATTTTTAATCAAGCTCATAGACTTCGATGAACAGCGCAAATTACAATGGTCTTTGTCCCGAGTGCAGCTGTTTCACAAAATCGACACATTCGTTTTTTGAGTAATAATCACCGCGTCATAATAATAAATTATTTTGTTTTATTAATTGAACTACCGTGTTCTTTGTTCCGACAGAAATACATTAATGAATAAATTTTAGATGAAGCAATAAAAAGCGCACACTGGGCATTTTCTGTAAACGTCAAACCCATGTTACAGAATTGTTCTCCGAACAAATTGTCATTAATGCTCTCATAATTAATAAATTCTCATTAAATTGAAATACAATTTATTTAACGCAGAATAACGAAGGCGCGGAACGAAGCAATAAAGTGCTCATAATTGGCCATAATTTGTGAAATGTGTCGAGTGATATGACACACGTCTAGGGCGTCAGAGAGTGGTACATAAAACTGAACAAGTCTGACAATAGTATGCGAACCCATTAACGAAGATTATGCTCGGGCAGCAAAGGTGGTCATTAAGCGCACCCACATTGCTGCAGAAACGGGACGCTTTACAAGCAATAACGCGATGAGTGGAATTAATCCGACGAATGATAAATCACTCAACTTTACTGCGGCAAAACCATTTGCATCGCCTGCTACAATGGAAGAAGAGATAAACACAGACGAAGACAATGCAATCAAAACGACGAGATACGTTAAAATGATTAGCAACTATGCGCAACTTTACATGCCGCTGATGAAATTAGTTTTGAGAAAATGCGTTTAGGTGCCGAATGCGAGACAAGAGGATCGAAAATTGGCACGGACTTCGTCAATCAAGTGAACTGCGAACACGAATGGCAAAAAAAGATATTATTCAGTTAGAAAGAACTACCAGAGACAAAAAAAAAAGGGAAAACAGTTTTTTGAGGGAAAATTAATAATATAGACATTAGTTTCGTTACATTAATTTCTACTTGAATTATAACATCTGAAATATATGTGCAACAATCTCTGTGAAATTGTTTTTAAAAAAGGAATATAATTCCAAATTGTTTTAAACTTGTCGAATCATAGACAGTAGAATTTACGATCCGAGATCATCAATTTACCGTCATTGTTATTTAACGATCTTGCTCATCCAATACAATACGTGCATACATCAGTCGGTATTTCTGTATTCAATTAATTACTCGAATATTCGCTAGTCGAATATTCATGTATAAAATTAAGTCAACGTTATTTGAATAATTGTTCTAGCATGACAAATAATTATTAATCGTAATATTAACTACAATACTTAAGCAAAGTCGTTCGAGATAAAACGTAAATGTTATGCTAAAACAGGATAAAGATACGTTCATAAATGCGTGACACTAATTGGGTAATTAAAAGATTGTTGGCCTGAATACATTTCGCGTGATAAATATAAAAGCATCGTAAGAAGTAACATAAAAGATTACGTTAGGTGTAAATTGTGATTAAAAAAACTTACGCATTTTGGTAATTACTTTCGAATTTTGTTGCACGTCTATTTAATACACTTTTGCAAATTCATAACTGAAGATGCATGGAACTTTTCGAGAAAACTAAAATTTAGTAATATAATTGTAGTGTAAAAGGAATATTCATTTCGCGATATCTTTGAATGTATACTTCAGTTTACTTAAGGTACACATAAACATCAATGTTCATGATTCAGTTTCTTTAATAGTGGATGTATAATACTTTAAATTCAATAAGTTGAGAAATTTTCATTTTCATCATTTCCGATTATATACAACTTTAGTTTTAAAGTAGAAGTAGCGTTATACATTCTGTCTAAAAAGAACCTTCAAATGCTCATTTAAAAAGCCCGCGTACAATATTTTTCAAGTTGGCATTGTACTGAATTATTATAGGTGCTATGAGCGTGATAAGTCGAATAGTTAGTTTGCATGAGCTTATCGAATCAGTAAACCTCAGTATTGCGTCTCGACTTTCACAATGAATGGCAGTTCTGAACAAAGAGTTTATGTTAAATTTTGTGTTGCAAACGGTATTTCGGGTGTCGATTCGGTGTAAATGTTAAAGAAGTTTTATGATGAATCTGTTTTATCGAAAACATAGCCCTATGAGTAGTACAAAGGAGGGTCAACAAGGGTTGATAGATCATTGAAGACCAGCATCATTTCAGATGACCTTCGATCTCTTCAGTTGATGAAAATATCGAAAAAGTGTAGAAAATCGCTATTCCAGCAAAAGAGAAATAGCTCACATTCTCAACATCTCTCACGTGTCCAATCGTTCGATTTTGCGGTCACAAAATTTGTGGTTGCGACGTGTGACAATACACCGTTGCATAGAGCAACAATTGTGACCGCATTTAAGGCGAAAACGTAATAAATATAATCGAAAAACCATCGTATTCACCGGATTTAACCCCGTGTGACTTGTTTCTGTTCCCGAATAATACTGTCACTCAATGAAATCCGTTGTGAATCGGTTCACGTCATAAAACAAAAATCGTGGGACCAATTTAAGACAATCTCGGAAAATGCGTATAAAAATGTTTCAAAGATTGGAAAAACGGCCGACATATGTGAGTTGCATCAAATAAAGCCTATTTTTGAAATGAACCTACTAATTGAAACTGAATTTCAAATTATGTATGTCGTTTACGTTGAATATTGCACTCTACTCGCAAAATGATGGATCATTTTCAAGGGAATTTAATTAAATAATAATTGAATAATTATATTAACTCTAATTAAAAAAAACACATTTAATAAAGAATGGTAAGTTTTTAATAACTTTTTGATATGTGTTAAAGTAATCTTTTCCTAAATTTTGTCATGAATATTAATAGTTCAACTTCGATCAATTTTTAATCAGAATACCCGAACAAAAAGATAAGGAACTTCACTTGTCCAATCAACATCAAAGTTACATTAAATGTTTCCTATATAAAGAAACTGAAGATTTTTTAATTTATATAGAAATTGGTTTAATTTGTAAACTTTGCAAACATTGTGCAAAAAACTCCATAATATGTACGGAATGATTAAATTAAACATATTTTGTTTATGAGCGAAAGTACTGAATATCGAGCTAATAATAAAACATAAATTAATTTATTTTTAACATTTATAATTTACTGAATAATCATTTAACTCTAAAAAAGAAATAAAATACGCTTCAGTATTAACGTAAATACCACATTATTTTGCAAATAATTTTAAATTTTACAAATTTTTTAATATATAAATTAATATAATATAAATTTACAAACAAAATTATAACTTTAATTGAAAAATTATTTATTCAATCGCAGATATTATTTTTATTCCAAAGTTTATATAATACATTTAAGTGTAAAAATTTTTTTTTATTTTCATTGTTTTACATATTTATCAGATCATTCTCGGGTCAATAACCAATTTACCATTAAAAGTTCATAACGGAAAAAGAATAATTAAGCACTGATAAAAAAGTTGAAAAATTAAAACTACATTAATAAGAAATTGTTTAATTATATTATTTAATCATTAGCAAAATTAATCATTGCGACTGCGTTAATCTAATGACCAAAAAGTCATTTCGAAATTGTCAGCGAATGGTCAGCCCAACATTTGTGTTCGAACATTGATAGTCACTTCTGCATGTTATACAAATCTATCACAGAAACTACATCACGTGCAATGATGAATAATGTTCTAATGCACTGATGCTTCAAGTAATGACTAAAGGAGGTATTAAACAAGACATCTCAAATATGGCGAGTGAAAGCATCAAAGCAAACTTGCGGCCGTCATCGAAAAGGAAATGAGTGTAACTACAATACAAGACCACTTTTTCATCCAAAATATCTGCTACAGTATTACCAGTCTAAAAGTGTTAGCGAACTTTGCAATACACTAAAAAAAAACTGACGACAAATATATCCCCAGTGGCGACTTCACTACTGAACAAGTAATTTACTCGAAATTATAACGAATTCGATTACTTTCTGACTAGTCATTGACTAATTTCACAAATATTTCCTAGTCTATCTTGACAAGATAGGAAAGGTTCATCTTGTCTACAATGTTCTACCTAGAACAAAACCGCACTCCACGACTATTTCAAGAATAAAAAATCACAACACAGATGATCTTCTCAGACCGAAATTAAAATTAATACCATCAAGGATGTAATTCTTTCTGAACCCAGAGTGGATTTGTCTGGGCAGAATTTGTCGGACGTTATTTGCACAAATAAGCGGAAGAAGAGGTCTGTGAAGGAATGTTAGATTATGAGATCAAAGTCCAATGAATAGCCTTCCCAAGGCTATAAGCAAAGATTCCACCCTGCAGCAATACGAAAACGATTTCCGGTGCAACCAAGCGTAAAGTGGCAAAGATTTATAGTTTTAATTGATCTCCATTAATCCAACACTCTTGTGTGATTACAAAGTCCTATGAAATCAACTAGGTCTTCCGCGTATTTCCGTAAAAACAAATCATTTATTACCAGTGTTGCTTGCCAACGCTGACCCAACATTGTGCACCAATGTTTAACTAAAAAAACAAAATAAACAGTTTTTCAGTAATTATTTACATATGTATAATTTTCTATTATTACGACAATCTAATAAAATATGATTCATAGTGTTAAGAATTGCACACAAAAAGCATTTACCCTTAAGCTTTGCACGCGAATTCTACACCTTAAAAGTCAAAAATTGTACCTTTGCGCTAAACAGTCCAATTGATGTTTTTATTCTAATAATGAATATCGATACTATTTTAATATTGTATAGCAATGCTAATCCGACAACATATACAAATATAACCTCAGCGTTGAAACAATATTGTTTAAATGACAGACATCAACATTGGCCATCCAAAACCGATTCGATAAAGACTTAATAATTTCCACTTGTCAACCAACAATTTTGATCGAACATAAATCCAATTGTAATTATTGTCATAAAATTGCATTTTTTGTCCGAAATAATTAGTTAAATACATATTACACGTAAATAGCATTTATATATCTATTGAAATAAACACATCTGATTTAAATGTATCATTTTATGTATTGATTTTAATTCATTTTTTCTAATGTAGTACTGATAACCTTTCTAATACTAGATTATGTTAAACACTCAGATACTGAAGGCAATACATACAAAAAGAAATAATGAAAAATGTTATAATAACACATAACACAGATAATACATTGGATGATATTAATCAGTTGAAATGTTTAGAATATAAACAACTTTTAAAAATACACAAGAAAATTAAAATACTACCAGCATTTTCAATGCTGTACCATTCATTAGAAATCGATAAGATAACATATGAAAAAAAAAATTTCATGTCATATATAGAATCACTCAAGAAACATATATCACAATCACGGATATAATTTTTATGCAAAATCAATCAAGTTTCAAACATTACTTTTTCCATATAACTCTATTTAATTTTGAAACCATACTTATGAACAATTTCAGTGTATAATATTAAAGCTGAAAGTGATATTGTTTGCCATCTTCAACAAAATTAGTGTTAGCACTTCCTACACTTCGGTACACAAATATGTTTACAAAAATCTCGTTTTAAAAGTGCGAGATTCAAAACTTTGTACGAACGGTGCGGGCGTGATGTGACTGCACATTCAGTCGATTCGTGTAATATTTTACGAAGCTTGGTAGAAAAACGTAATATTTTCTTATAATCAACTTTAAATATTTTTATCACAAGCATTCTTTATTGCACTTCCACAAACATAAATTAAGTGAACACTTTTTAAATAGAAAAAAAGGAATTTGCTTGATAATTATATTCTCATCTTTGCTAAAGCGTGTAATGTATATCTTTACACAGTCGATCACCAATAAGCATTAGTTATATTAAAATGTCAAAACAAAACTCGTGGTAAAAAGGCAAGATTAAAATATTTGATCCGTTAAAAAACAGCACGTGACTAGAAATCGAAATTATTTCTATTAAAAATTCACATCAGAATAGAAGTCGAGTCAAATGAGAAGCATCCCACAGACTGACCGCGATCAATAACAAATAAAAAGTAATATACATATAGCATCGGCATTGGAAAGTCGACGAAAGGAACAGAAGAATAATCTTTTTTCCAGCAAACTCAGTACACACAATTAAAACTCAGTAACGGCATGGGACCTTTGTAATTTTATTAACGTACGTAATTTGATTTGCAAAAAATTCGTTGCATTAACAACGAGGAAATTTGAGGAACGTGCAAGAATACAAATTGACCTGCAGCTAAGTATAAACGAGATGATCGCGCAAAGAAAATTCTGGTGACACTTTCAATCATTCATTTTGCCAATAAATTCCATGTCAAATTAATTGGTGCATAAAAACATCTTTACAACTTTCAACCATTTGAACGGATTTTTTGAACGGATTAATCAAGCAGGTTTCATTTAACAAAAACACGTTTTTCATAAAACAAAATAAATAATTATTTGTACAGTCAAACTGAACCATGCCTTTTAGTACGCACGAGGCACTCTGAAACCGGAGAACGTTTTCATAACGCTATTAATCATGTTGTTTTGTGTCTAAATAGACGGACGCGATTGTACGCATGCAGGAAATATTTTTCATTTATTTCGCCAAAGGTGGAGATAATCCTAACGTCTTTCTGTCCGTGACACGGCAGCGAACATTTCGAAGTGAATTTTAACGAGACGCGTCCGCCTTTCTCATTAATGCTGTGAACTCTTATGGAATAAGACAATATTGACTACGTCGACTCATGTCAGGTAATTTAATTTTTCTTCATTAATTATTTGCCGGTCGAAACGAATTCGCTTAGTCAAAATTTATGAAGACTACCATTGTCAGTTTAATAAAGCGAATTTCTTTGTAAAATACCGTTATCGAATTTTCGCACGGGAAGAACAAATGCATTAGAGAAATTAATATACCTACTTTATACGTGTGATGAAGTTTTCAACGATCGTGTTTGATATACATCGCATCTTGTAAAAAATATTATATACTTTTACAAAGACGTCAGAGAAATTACTACAATAATCTTTGATAAGTGCAAGAAAATACCATCGCGTCAAGGGAAAAGTAATAACAAAAATAAAGCACGAGCACACACAGTTGAATACGGATCTTTTACTTCCAATTCCTTTAACAACAAATTAAATTGCATCGTACAAAAAAATAAAACTGAATTAAACGTTTAATTCATTTTTATTTACACCGACAACAAAATTGGTTAATTTGTTCTCATGCAAAAGTATTTTCAAGCTTCATTGCTCTATTGCATGATTTACAACGACGAAAAAAAAAAAGTAGAAAAGCTACAAAATTAAATGCCAAAATAAGAAATGATTGTAAATATCAAATATCATTATGGTGGATTCTAATAAAAACCTATAATTCTAATAAAAGCACTCAGGTGCATAATGTATCAACAAGTTAATTACACTTGAATATTTTTATCAAAGCCCTGTAGGCATTTTTGGTAATAAGATAATATATCTCAATCCCACGATTCATTAGAGTATAACTATTTTATCGTTTTGCTTTTATTAATTTATAATATTTCTTTTTTGTTGATCTGTTTTCGCTGGATCTTGAACCTTGTATTCTGTTTCAGAGTATTTGATTCGCACGCTGTTTCAATTGAAGAAGCATTTTATGTACCTCGATTTTGAAATTTGTCGGATACATCAACGAACTTGATCTATTACTGTAATTAATTTCCGGTTTTCGCTTTCCATGCCACATCAGGATTAGCGGTCAAAAAAAAATGTAATAGGTATGTTTTTGGCTCTTTGCATCAAATATTTTTCGTAATATTCTCATTTTCCACAGTTCTGACCGCTGTTCCATGTTTTATGACTAGTCGAAACAAGTGTTTCAAACAAAACTTAATTATTTGTTAAATAGAGTTGGAATAAATAAACACATATATCATATATAAAATAATATTCCACATATGTAACAAAAAATAGTTTCAAGTTTTGTCCGGTCACCAACGAAGTGCCGGCAGCATACATTTACCAACATTCAATATCTATGAAAAAATATTTAATAATACTCTTTTGACAAATTGTTTATCGAGATTCAAGGTGATTTTTTTTCATTTATATTCGTAAAAACTGTTAATGATATTTATAGCCATATATCAAAAATATAATAAAAAACTAAAATAAAAATTTAATGAAATAGAAAAATGTCATCTGCGAGCTTTGAATATCATTATCTTGAATATTTCTCGAATATTCAGCGATCTTAAAAATGTTAATGTATTAAAAAAATGTATATACGGTCGATTAAGAAAACTAATTAAAATTCTCTTATGATCCTCATATCTAAACAAATCTAGGACATGCAGCACGAATCATACAGGAAAGAACGGCATGCCGATTAGACGCAGGTAGGCCAAGTAGTATGAGATTCTTAGGTAGACCGAGACGTAGATGGGAGAATAATGTATATATCAAAATTCGATCTTGTGGAAATCGAATGCATAACCGGAAGAAATGGCGTTCTTGTGTTCATGAGGCAATGAACTTTCGAATCCGAAACACCATTAAAAAAATCTAGGTCGCTCAAACTATGTTTTAAATTTAAGGATGATAATAATATATTTTTTAAACTTGGCATAATAAATTACACATGCAATTTGAAAGAATGATGAAAGTAGTCTTATGTTTCTACTTTACAGGTAGAAACATATTCTACAATCCGGACAAAATTAGATTTGAATTTCGTACTGTTCTATACCACTTGAAAATATCGCGATTGGCACCCAAGTATTTGTACACGTGTACTAAGCAGTCATATCCTCGTAATAGTTGCAATGTTACAACAAAGTTCGAAATATAACCCAGGAGTTTCGATTATT
>JABFOX010000194.1:0-19676 GCA_022817665.1 Axea sp. ZL-2020
TCAAAAGGAAAATAAGGAGATTATTATAAATCAGTTTAAAGAATAAAATAAGAAATTAGTGAAACAGGTAATTATTCAAATATATTAAAATTATGTTTATATAATTTTCAGTCAGCTATTAAGTTTGAGAGATCTATTATTTATAACTTATTGAATTCATTTTTTTTTAATAAGAAACTATTTTAAATCTTAGTGAAGAGTTTTAAAACTCTTGGTATTTATCCTTCTAAGGGTTTTGATATTCATTTTTATTAAAAAAATTCACTTCCATATTTTAAAAATGAAAGAAATATAATTATAGTAATGTATACGATTAAAATATTTAATTGTATATAAATTTCATTGATCCTCTTGAATTTTCATAAATGATATTTTTTATGATTTCATAATATTATACGAAATTACATTATTTTATACATCATAATATCATATCATATTATTTACAAATAAAACCTTTAGATATAAGTTTATTGATATGAGAATTTTAGGTTTGATTAACGATTTAACAACTGTTAGATTTCTAGATATTGATCTTCTGATAGATTCATTTACGAAAATATTATTAGCTGTTGATAATGAATTATATTCGTTGTATGTATATTTCTTATAATGATGTACCTATTGAATATAATTATATAATTTTTTTCACTAATTTATACCGAAACAAATAACATTTAAATCTGTTAACTAAATTTTCATAATTTCATATCTATTTTTGAGTTTGTTTTGTACATAATTAAATGTTGATTTTTAAATTAAAATCATTGTTTTCACAACACATTTCATGAAAAAGGAACTAGAAAAGATGGTCTTCTTCGAATTTTTCTCCATTAAAAAATAAAATTTAAATTAAAACGATATATTGATATATGTGTAACGCATCAGGCCTACTGTAGTGTCATTCTACTTAGTCCCACCTTTTCTCATCATCCAAAAAAGTTGAAATATTAGATTTAGAATGTTGTCGGATGTCGTAGATCGAATTGCAAGCACAAACCATTGGACATTTGCGGGACGCCGTGGTTGAAGCGAAAAGGTGCATGGACCAAATGGGACACAAAGCAGTGAGTGATGTGAGTGAGATGTGGCCTTCCGTCTCGCCTTCGGTGTTCAATCATAGCAATGTGCACGATGTTTAATACGTCACATAGATACTTAACGATTTATAAGATGCTGTTTATATATAAATCAACCAAATTGCAAAAAAAAAAGAATGTTGAATCGCAAAGTAGGATGTTCACAACTGTCCTGAAATTATTGTGCACTCCTTTGCGATTTTTAAACGCGTAAAACTAAAAATTGTACATACTCTATCCAAAATAAAATTGAAAAAAATGATGTGTAAATAAAATGAATTGTAGTCAAAAATGCTTCTAAACATTCCCGTTTTGAAACATTTCAGACGTATTTTAAATCAGATCAGATATTTTTGCATGTACAGCGAAGTGTGATTTTTTGCTTAAATTAATAAAAGACTGCTAAAAAAATTTTTTTTTTCATTTTGTTTCTGGTTTATACATTTATACAGGAAAATATTTATTGTTTCATTTGAACTAAACATTTACTAACTGATCGTGTGAAGTTTGTTATATCTTTTGCATTTAATGTGGCATAATAACTGGCACTGTAACGTCATTAAGACTATGTTTTGGATTCGAATTTGGATAAATTGGTATGTATTTTTCTTATATAGTGTAATTTTTATAATGAACATGAATTATTTATATTTATTTTATTATTTTCAGAATGTTCAGGATAAGCAAATGATTCGAAGTTTGAGAATTCTGCTCGATGAAACTCAGCGACAATACAAAGATTGTTTTGATGAGGTGGGATTACTTCTGTATACTTTAAATACAAAAAATAAATAAATAAATAAATAATTTTACTTAAATTTAGTTATGTAATTATGATAATTACGATATTGTTATTTAATTATTTTGTTTCAGGTGATCAAACAAGATAAACTGTTGGATCTATACAGAAATGCAGTAGATTCTTTAAGAGCTAAAATAAAAGCTATAAAATGTTGTGAATGCGTACTTTTTGTTATAATATATTTGGTATATTATTTCAGTATGTGTTCATTACAGGTATATATTTAATTTTTGGATAAACTTATAAAATAGATTGTTTTCATCCATCAATTAATTTTGTAAAAATTAAAATTTATTGTAAATAAATAAAATTATTATGTACTCAACATTTAAAATTGAAGTTTATTAAATTAAATTTTGTTTACAATGGTATGATTATTTTAAATTAAAATAAGTTGTAAATAAATTTGGGATTTTTGTGCATTTCAGGAGCAACTGAATTCTCGTATTAATGATTGCAGTCAGCTACAAGAACAAGTAATACTTCAGCCATTTCCATAGTTTAAATACTTATTTAAAAATACGGTCCTATTCATTAATTAATACAATTAAACATTACAGGTTATTGTTATAACACGATCGAAACAGGTTGTAGAAAATAAAGTTAAAACATTGAATGCATTGTATGCGCAAAAAAACGAAGAACTCAAAAAAGTTTTAATTAAAAAATCGTCAAAAGATAAGTTTACACAAATTCAAGTGCAACATAAAAATCAGCAGACATGTACGGATTTGTACATTTGCGTAGAAAAGTCAACTTCGACAGTGGATGACGAAGAAAATAATTTTTCAGTTCATCTGAAACGAATTGAAAACACATTAAATTCAGGAATGTATAAATTGGATTTACTAAGGGACGAAGTAGCAAGGAAAAGTTATTCGATTACGTCAGTCGAATCGCAAACTGATGTAAATTTTACTCTTATTTTTATACAAAAATATTTATGTAAATTGTTATATAGTATATTTGATTAATAATTAGATCTTAGGAATGTCATGTTGTAAATTTTAAATTTAATAAATAACTAACTTGAAATATTTAAAAAAATTATTTGAAACAGATATCCGTTTTAAAATCATTATTGGAAGATAAATATACTGCTAAAGAATTAGAAGAGAAACTGTCAAACAGTGCGAAATATATACAAATGTTGTTGAATAAAAATAAAGTGTTGGAAAGCACATGTAGAGGTTGCTCTATAGGATTTGCTGAAATGAAAACTAATTACCAAGTTTTACAGGTATTATAAAATAATTATAAATGAGAGAAATTTAAATTGTTTTATCACATTAACGTATACTCCACTTTTAGAACGATTATTCAATTTTGAAGAAAGATTTTTTTGAAACTGAAAGTAGAGCAAACGCTGAAATTCGTGAATACAAGAATAAGGTAAAAATTTAACTTGATGCAAAAGTTTTGCTTTTCAGTAATACTTATAATTTCTAATCATTCGTTATTTTAGGAGAAACAGTTTTATTCAACTATGCAAGCAGTGAAAGAGGAAGAAAATAAATTGAGAAAGGAATTAGATAGACTGCAAAAAGAAGTAGATGCAAAAATTACTGAAATTAATGAATTACAAAGTTGTCACAGTGATGAAGTAAGTGTAAATATTTTTTCATGTCAAAAAACTATTCATACAGTATGTATATTTACCACTTTTTTAATTAAGAGATTATATTTCAATGAAAAATATTTCAATTTTTATTGTATTTAATTTGTTTAATAGAAACAATATACAGAGAAAGTAGAAGAAGAAAATGGGAACTTGAGGGTACAGTTGAAAAAGTATAAAGATGATAACAGTATTCTGCAAAGAAAAGTAGAGCTACTCGAAAGCAACAGTTCAAAATATATAACTGAGGTGTTTATAATTTCTATTGCTTTATTTATAATTTTCATATAATAATGTCAATTTTAAACACACTGAACTAATTGTTGAAATAATTTTAGTTAGAATCGTTCCAGAAATCAGTATTGGAATTACAAAAAGAGAACCAATCGAAAAGTAATTCCCTTAATAAAATCCTGACAGATTACACACAGTTCGTTGTGAACAAAATGAAACTTTACAGTGAATCGGAACGCATTGTAACTCTTATTCGAGTCTGGTTGGAAGATGAAGATAAACTGATCGAGGACCTGGTCTCGAAGCTGAAAAATAAGGATAAGGAAATCGAGCAAATTGTCTGGGAAAAAGAGCAAGTTTTAGTCAATTATAAATGCATTTTTAAATTAATTTTTAAATATTTTGTTAAAAAATGAAAAAATTGTTTTTAGATTATTAGCATTTAATTATAAAAGACTGAAAGTGGCGAAAAATAGTCTTGCACAAAGACTGCAAAGGTATCAAAAACGAAGCATGAAAAGAAGATCGCACAAATGTTTTCACTTCAAACCAATTTCTGCTTACTCTAAGTTGAAAAAGGTTTCTTTTTTATACATCTTTGTTATTTTGAAAATCGTTTTATTAATTTTAATGTACAATTATATTACTAATTTTTAATAAATATATTTTGCTTTCCAATGTTTATACTTTATTAATTTATTTTGATTATAAAAAAATTTTTTTTACAGAGGAGTCATGTGTCGAAGATAAACAGAACTTCATCCAGTGGAGAATATTGGATTTTTCCTCGTCTAAAATACGTTTGCGAACGTCTGAAAAAGTTGGATCGATGTTACAGTTTTTTCGCTGTTCAGGACGACTAATTTTTGCAAACGAAATTATGTTCCATCATTCCATTCGAAATGAAAATTATTTCGATACAATTGGCTTTTAATGAACGTCGAGAAGCATCTGGATCACGCACAGCTGTTTCTTAATTATTTTTTTACGTGGTTTTTTTACCAATACTAAGCATTTATATGAACTTTTTGCAATTTGAGATACCATTTTTCTTTTTTTTATAAATATTGTATAAAAGTGTCGAAATTCATTAGAATAAACTGTAAAAGTTTGTGAAATGTGATTTCGAATAAATGTTTCATAAAAGTCTTAAATTTTCAGTAATAAAACAGTTTTATATATTGTTGATGTGTTACTGGTAAATGATTTTAGATTACATGCTTGTTAGTGTAGTCATTTATAAGTGTATAGTTTTTACTTCATATTCAATATTAGTTTTTAATTTGACAAGCATACGAGTCGTATAAGAGGAAGTTGTTGTAAATAAATTTTCCAAAAGAAGTGAACTAATAACTCACATTGTATTGGAGAAAAAACATCGTCACTTTTTGGAGGATCCTAAATGTAGACAAATTTCAGATACTGCATAATGTAAATATTAATTTATTAAAAGAACAAAATAATGTTATAAAACGAACCATTACTGAGTGCAGTAAGAGGCTTCTATAAAAAAATAAATGTGTTTCATTTGCTGTACTTTGTATTCGTGAAAGGAAGAAGCAGTGCGTCAAAAAGAACAAGCCTAAACTTGCAGCAACTCCTTTCTCTGTGAAAAAATGGTCTCTGAAAATTTATAGTTGTTAATTTCAATAAAAAAAAATTATTTTATATTGCAATTTTTTATTAAATATAAATCTGTATTTATTTCAATTTTAAATCACGTACCGAGTAAATACAAAAACTTGCCACATAAGTGACAAAAATATTTTTCTGTTCCTTCCTTTCGAAAATATTTTACTGTCTGGTAGTTTACTTTCTGAAAGTAATTAAACCACGTGAAGATTTTATATTATTTTTAATTAAAAACTAAGGTTACCAATAAGAAGCAATATTTTTTCTCTGTCATTCTGGTGTTCTTTGATGAACCCAATATCTATTTGATCAATAAAAATCCAGCTGCATAATCGAGGTGTTAAATCTTCGTCAGATGTTGAATAAATTGAATATTTTGCAACTTTCTGGACCCAAGACATTATCATAGTCAATTTTATAATGTATATTTGGTTTTGAAAGTAATTTCTTAATGTAATTAAATTCACAAACATCAAGTACAAGTTGCGACAAAAAAACTCGCTTGAAATTCATATGAGTTAAACGTGTAAAAATACCTCCCGAATCATCACGATCTTCATCAGTGAAACGTGTTTCTAGCATTGAATCCATAAATTAGGAAGAACATATACAGATAAATAAAAGGAACTCAAACAAATGAAACGTCAGCTTTTAGAATCCCGACTTTCAAATTAAAGTAACATGAACTTTATTGCTAAAATATATTAAAAACAATAAACAGTATAAATTAAAAACTAAAATGATTAGACGCAACAAAACTGCTATCTGATGAAATGAAAAATGAAACTTATAAAAAAGTTCTGAGGACATAATTATTCATTTTGTATTTAATTAATAAAGCAACCTAAAACATAGGGACTCGCGCAATATTTGTTTATTTTAAAACAAAGTTTACGTAATTAGTTGTTTGATTAAATTAAATCAGTAAATTGAGAAATTTATGAAAATTTTCAAATATGAATTTATAAAAAGCATTTAAAGGAAGAAGTTCAAAATTGATACTTCAAATATTTTTTTAATTAAAAAACCAATAAGAAGCATTGCTTTCCACGTAAACATTATTCTAAAATAAATGAAATAACTTTCACGGGGCCTTTATCGTTTGAAAGTGCCAAATATTCCCGGATGAAAATTAGACAACGAAATTATGAATACATATCTATTGATTCTTTTAGACATTTGCAAGTACATATAACAATCAAACGAGAGTACAAACGACTTTCACTTGAATAGTCCAAAACATATTTTGTCGATGAAAAAACCGCGCACATTAAGACCGATGGAGACACCGACGCTCGTTCAGTTTGGTGGTTCAGTTGATGGAATGCTGTCCGGACAATATAATCGGCATCTTATAATTGGGTAAAACTCGTATAAAGCAACCGTTGGAACGCCGGTCCCAATAATCGCACCAGTATAAAGCGATGTACAAAAGTAAAAGCTATGTGCAGTACGTTGCACGGAACAAGTGACGCGCGTCTTTTTATTTATTACTTTTATTTTGTTTGTTTTGTTTTTTTATCGCACTATCGCAGACAATATTCACAAGTTTTATTCTGTTTTTCGCTTCATCTCCATTTCCTCGCACAATCGTCTCAAACAATTCGACTGAAATTAATATACAACATGCAATCGCGTGGGTTCGCTTGAAGTCATCACGACGTTTGATAATGATGATATAATAGTAATAATAATAATATTAATAATATAATAATATTAATAATAAACTAATTAATTAATAATAGTAATAGCAGCAGGAATGGCCTCTACTATCTTACAAAGATTCGTGCCAAAAATTGTCATCGATATTATATTATATTACCATATATTTAAATATATATAATTATTATTAATATTACTTCTTACACAAATCATATGGTCTATATGATTTTTTGTCTTTTATATATAATGTATTTATATATTTATATATATTTATATATTTATAACGAACACCGCCCATTCACTACTGAAATTACAAACGAGAGTTCGAGCGTTCAGCCGTCACGAATCTCAGAATAGATGTTCAAATGCATTAGAGTCCGGTGTGTGCACTCATATTTATAATTATATCCGCTGATATACGTATAAATATACACACGCGGATTATGTTTTACGCAAAGATGTATGTTGATGATTTGTTGTCTGTCGTCTTTCTCACTGTCTTTTGCGTTCTCTTTGCCCTTATCGAATGTTTTGTTTATTTCTTTTAGCTCGTCGTCGTTGTGATGGTTCGGAGCTAAATGTTCAATGTTACACTGATCGTCACCTCTCACCGTTTACAGCAGTTTTTTCCTGATGCGTATTTCATTCATATTCATTAGGGACACATTTACGGTGTATTTAGTTTTGCAGATTATGGTACATATCTGAAATCAAAAATTAGTTCGTTAACTAATTGCAGTTGTTTCTTCACTTACATAAAACAAAAGTTAAGGTTGCAATTCAGTCGAATTAATAATTATTTAAAAACATACAATAAATATAAAAGTAATTTAATGCCACTCTTATTTTCCTTCTTCTTCGCTTTATTAATTTATTTTTAGTGACAAAAAGAATATTAAAATGTTTTTAATCTACAAAATCAAGTTTAGAAAAACATTCAAAAAAGAAGGTTCTGAACTTCTGGTGCAAAGGGACGGATCGATCCTTTTTCAGAGGAATGTCTCGGCGTAAAGGTTTCCGGAACTTGAACTTTCAAAGTTCAAGTACCTACTTCATGTCGAGACGCAGGAGTGGAGCGGACAAGAGAAGCTTGCGAAAGAACATAGCCAATTGTCGATTATAAAATCGTTGAAAAGAAACTGTATTCTCGATGCACTTTACATATTACACATTACGCCTTGAGTCCGTCGCTTTACACTGCATTCATGTTCGTGGACCCGAGCGCAAAAACTATGTGCCGTCAATATCGTCTCAAAAATATCTTTAAGGCGACTTCGTTGGAAGTCAAGCAGAGTGTTTCAGGAAAAATTAAATCAAATGAAAGACCCGTGAGGCGTTTAAGGAGAAGTAAAGTTTAATCGGGTCGCAGAAATGCGCGAGCAATACAGACATGTTGTTTACAATGCGTGTAACAGGACGGAACAAAACGATCGGAAATCAGCTTTTGTTCTTCGACGTCTCCTTTTTACATATTCCTATAACCTCGCACAACAATTGCACATCGTTGGTACCTTAAACGCAAGAACTTGCAGAGAAAAATTTTTTTTCTATAATTTACAATCGTAGACTTGTTAACTCTTTCACTGAACTTAAAAGTGTTCAGTGGAATACTTCAATTTAGTGAAATAATAAAATTATATGAAAAACAATTAGAAAATTAATTTCACAATAGCGAATGAACCACTGAAGAGATATATTCTTGTCGTAATTTTAAAAATGTACAATAGCTTACAATATTGAAATTCATTTCTATATTTCAAATCCACAACGAGAAAACTTTTAAATACATCGAAATTCTATTGTTCTGAAAGAGATACACTTTTACAAAAAAGGGGTCGTAAAATTATATTTATATGAATAATTCTTTATTATAAATCACACATAATCTCAATAAAACATTATTACAACAGTTTTTCTTCGATAGTTCCACTGGACACTTTCTCCCTCCAAGCGAACGTGATACATCGAATGCCTAATAAATGCGTATAATATTGAAATGTCACTCCTGTGAGTGAATCGGGAGATAAAATTTGCGTCAAGTTCGCACGGAATAAACAATATCAATACGTGTTCTATACGTGTACGTGTGTAGAGGGCGTTGCTTCGTGCGATAACGCGGATAAAACGGCGTTCAAAATTGATGTCGCAATCCGAAATCGAGCATCGGTGAGCTATTTGTAAGCCTCCCTTCTTATCAAGGTCGCTCGCCATTGACAATCGATGATTATTTCATTGATTCGCCGATTCATTTGCGATTATAAATTGAGTCAAGTTTATCAAATTGTTCGATTTATCGAACAAAAGTAATTGTTTAATTACTTTAACAGCTAATTAATTAAAAAAAAACCTATGCGATTTCACTTATTACAATGCAATAAATCTCCTTGACTCAGTGCATACAATTTACATCAAAGGCGGGCACCCAAACAATTTCTCTCGTCGCAATTCTGGTATTTCTACATCAATAAAAATGATCTGCGTTCGGTAGTCAGGTTTGCCTGATACAATGATTCACTGTGTCGTGCGCCCTGTCATCGATGCAGTTTCGTCGATATAAAAATACATGTAAAACGGTTTATAAAGACAGCTCGGTGCCCGGAACAAATTCGTTCGTTTCGAGTGTTCGTTCGGTTGCCTGTTCTATCTGCTTTGTTTCGGCTTCGAGTCCGCTTTTTCGCTTTCGTTTCCCTCGCATTGTGTTCAATTGGAGCGTTAATTTTACTACTGTAAAAATATATACCAATAGAATTTGTATAACACGTACGGATTTGGTTAATCACTTGCAGCAATTTCCAGTGGTCGCTTTTTGCCCTTCTGTTTCGACTAGTCGGCGGCCTTGTCCACTCGTACTTGCGTTGCTGGCTTGTTCATTTTTCGGAAGCTTCTTAGCTGATAAACAGAAAAATAAGGTTATAATTTAACTAAATTTAGAAATTAAATTGTATTATATATTAATTTTTTTTAAAATGTTAATATAAATCCCGTATATAATTTATCAAATCTTAGTTTAAATGAAAATATATGAATAATGCACAAATAATTTGATCTAATGATTATTTTTAGTGAAATATAGATCAAACGATATTTTCTGTTTTAGCTAGTTTTCTTTAATCATTTACAACATGGCAATTATTTAATAGTATTATTTAATTGCATTATTTGATTACATCATTCAAGAACTTAAGTACATTTCTAGAATGAATATTTTCCATTGTCTCTCGAAACTTAATTAAATATAATCAAACAACGCTAATAAAATATAGCTTCTTGTAATAAAACGTGAATCATTTACACTTCATAATCACATGCCATTTAACATCATAATTCTGCTAACGTCATCAAAATATTAAATCCGCATTTACTCCAGTTGCTTCATAAGTTTATAAATATTCGTTATAAACAACAAAGCGTTCGAACCAACATTTCCAAAATTCATGGCCTAACAAACCTGCTGAATTCTGTACCTCTCATAATTCTAATTTAATTGAAAATTAATAAATTTGAAATCATGGGCGTCATGTCTTCGTGAATAATACACCTGACTCGACGATGTCAAAGACGTGTTTGTACAAATAGATGAATAATCGGATAAAGACGCACGCAATGATAATTGAATTATTTCTACTCCATTATACAATGGATTGCGTCAAAATGCAATTGTATACATTTTTTCTGATATTCTATGAAAGATCAATTTCATCTTTGAAATTTTAATTCAAACTGAATGTACTGTAGTGACTGAATTTTAGCATTTCATAGTAAAACAGCATTGTTTAATTAATTGTTGTTAATTGAATTAAATCAAACTTACCGATAGCTAAAAAGATATCATTGACGTTCATAGCGGTCTTAGCGGATGTTTCCATAAAAAGTAGACCATTTTTATCTGCGTACGTTTGGGCTTCGTCAAATTCTACTACCCGTTTGTCCGCGAGATCCGCTTTGTTTCCTGCGAGTGCTATTACTATGCTTGGACTCGCTTGTCGTTGTAATTCCTTAACCCACGTCGTAGCACGTGTAAATGTGTCCTGAGAAAAAAGTTTGTTTTACAAATAATACCAGGATTTTAAATGAAGCAAAACTTAGTCCAGATAAAAAATATTATGTTTTTTACAATCATATTCTACTTTTAAAACTATATTCCGAAGTATAGTTTCATAAATAAAATTTTGTAAACTTACACAGAAAAATAATCAAAGTAATGAAATTAATGTAATATGTTATTACTCAACATTTTTTATATTAACTTGTGCCATAAATAGTATATAAATAGTGTATAAGTTTGTGTTTATTTGTTGTTCAGTTAATTCTAACCTGATTTGTTATGTCGTATACGACGATAGCCGCCTGTGCCCCGCGGTAATACATGGGTGCGAGACTATGGTAACGTTCCTGACCTGCAGTATCCCATATTTCAAATTTTACGGTTGTATCATCAAGACATACCGTTTGTGTTAAAAATGCAGCTAAAAGAAAAACAGAAAGAAATATAAAAATATTTTTTTCGTTCATTAGATGTACTTGGCACAATTTGTTTAATATTGGGGTGAAATATCTCTCTCATTAAAAGTAACAAATTTATGTTATCGTTACATAATTGCTACAAGCGTTTGAAAAGTATATTTTGAAGTACGTGTACATAGTATACGTTGTACTGAAAATGACAAGATAGTTTTCAAGAATCAGTCTCAAGTTTGGTTAGCTTAGATTATTGCAATGCAAATATCAATTTCTCATGGTTCATGAGCCTGTTAAATTGCCCTTCGAAACTCAAGTTTGCTTAATCGTGCGGAATGCAATTCAACGAGCGTGTTTTTATTTCAAATTGCGGTCTTGTAACAGTATTTCGTGTAGATTGTTGAAATAAATTTTTCTAATATTTATAATTATATATGGACAACAAAAAGGAATTTAAAATTTCATTGTATACTATTTTTTAATTAAACACGTGCCTTTTTATGCATATTTTTAAATATTACAACAAAGTTATGATTTCAATTATAGTTAATAATTTTTGTTTTATTTTTCTTTCAATTTTAAATTAATTAAAATAAAATTAAATGTCATATGATTTATTTATTTCACACGAAAGACAAATGTTTACATAATCAGAATATTATACAATTATTTCTCTGTTATTATTAATGTATTTTTATTTTTATTTATTTTTTTTCCATAAAAATCATATAATTTTAACTTTTAAAATGAAAAAAAATAAATAAATAAATAAATAAAAAATAAATAAATTGTTAATTTCTTTAATATCTTTAACACATTGCAATTTTAATTACTAGATATTAACTTCTACAATAAGTTTTGTATTTATTTTTATTATACTTATTAATTTAATTAAGTTTATATCAATGTTTAATAGTACTATTGAATATTATGAACAAGTTAAGCTAAAAAAGCCCTACAAAATTTAATTGACTGATAAAAATAAAAAATATATATTTTATATTTACAATAAAATAAATATCAATATGAAAAAATACTACAAAATTAGTTGTTACTGACGGAGAAAAAATATCAGTTAATTCATATGTTAAATAACAAAACATGGTAATGTATCATAACGTTATTTATAATGAAAAATAACAATCCATAACCAGTTTATTAACACTGTCATATATAATTAGTACTGTTATTAAATATTATAAATTAATAATTTTTTTTTAATATAAATGACTACATATTCTGGAATTTAAGTCACTTTTATTTGCAATAATAAAATATATATCTTGTTAAAATTAAAATACATACTTAAAAAACAAAAAAAATATTGTTCTCTAAGTAAATACAACAAACACACTCTAATAAAAATAATACTTACAATACCAGAACAAAATTTTTAAAAATGTATTTATTTTACCGTTGTACCATATATACATATATTTTCCACATAATGACTTCTTTAAAAAATAAAGTTACTTGTTCTATCAAAAATTTGTATTAAAATAAAAATAATGTTTACAATCTTAAATAATATAAAATTAATATAGTAATTTACTAATAGAACATGCACAAAATTTTAATAAAAAGAATTAATTTCGATATTTGTTTTTTTTTTTCTTCTTCTAAATAAAACTTAATTTCTCAAAATTCCAAATCATACGCTATTTTCTAACCAGAATCAAACTTCTCATGGAAATAAACAGTCAGAAATTAAAAGAGAAAGTAAAAACAACAACGCTTATTCTTACCCCCTATTGTACTCTCTTGGTACTCGTGGAACTGGCCCTTGACGAACCTGAGTACTAAACTGGATTTGCCAACGGCGGACTCGCCAAGTAGTACCAATTTGAACTGACATATTTTTCCCTGCGTGCCATTCGGCCTTTGGGCTGTAACCCGGTTAGACATACTGACCTGCAAAAAAGTTACCATTAAAATCATTGGAGACGTCACAGATGATTGCGTACACCCATCCGCTATCATTCCCTCGCAAACACTCAACTCATACGACAGATAAATACAACATTTGCTTAAAGGCTGCCCTGTGGATCACAAACGCGACAGATTGCGGAAGCTACGCCATCGGCGGGTTACATAATTGCGTAATTAATTACAGTTTCCTCGGTTACATAAAAAACACAAAATTTCGAATCCCGACCTGTACCACTGACGAATCGACGGAGGGTGTCGATTTTGTGGCTTCCGCCTAGCCGCTGCAATTATTAATAGCTAAGTTTTTTGCCACCGCGTGATTATGCACGTTTTATTGGATCAGTTTTCCTTTGTTTTAATAACATTAACATTTTGCGCGTTCCAAAGAAATCCAAGTCGATGATTTGAGTCGCGTCATCGGATTTGAATGCATAATGCCGCTTGTCTAATTATCTCGTTATTCGATGGCTTTGCGGCTAACGAAGTTACCGTTTACAAGAAACCTTGCTCAGTTTCAATTCAAGAGATGATCGTCCTCTGCAAAAATTATACACTTTGAATTAAAATACATTTCCTTATTCGTCTCAGCAGATCTACATTCATCTAATAAAAATTGAGTTAAACTCATTTTTATTATAAAATAATCACAGAATATAACCGCATAATTAATCAATTTTTAATATATTATAATAATTACATCATTAATCAATCATTTGCTTAATGTCTGTACAAATTTTGTCACATTAGATGTTTTATTGTTCATCAGACAATAATAAAGTTTAGAATTCCTTTTTCTATTCTGCCAGATCTGATATGTTAAACATTTTGTCCTTTAATGTCATATCAGAAAACGTCAAATTTTGTACAATCATGAACTCCTTTTTAAAATCAGAATAAAAGATGTTGATTGTCTTTATTGACTTAAAAGTAAGGATTTACCAAACAAATCCACAGACGAATCTTTTGTCTGAATCATTAATCTGAATTCACGAATGAAATTGAATTTTGAAATCTGCAAAATTTCTATACGGCCACCTCTCGGTGTAAAACTGATTATCTACTTGCTGCAGATATTTTACAATTGCAGTTTTTTATTAAACTTTTTATTCCACTCTGGTCTTTTGTCTTTTTCTAATATTAGGTTACAGTTTTCAGATAACTTCAACTCTGGCATCCATTTTAATTTGTCTCTCCATTTTATTTTTTTATTAACTGTTTCGCAATTAGAATCTTTCGAGCTCTTTTCTATTTATTAATAAAACCTTAATAAAAAGTTCGTTCTTTTCAGAAAATTTAAATTCTACTCAACACTTTTCGTTTCTTTTACTTCAATTGGCATTTATAAATTTGGTACCAAAACACTTAAACTTCAATGTGCGCAATGGCATAAAGAGAATGTTAAATAATTTGTATCACCGTTTAAACCATGCGTGAAAGTACGTAATAAAACATTCGGAGTTCAAAACTGAATTGAATAAACTATCTTCGTTATATTAAAATGCATATATAATTTTATAAAGAAAATATTTCAATCCGTGTGTCGTACAAAATGGTGGTTTCAACTATAAACTATATATGTTAAAGTCAAGATCAAATCTGTAATCATTAGATAAATATTAATCTCATTGGCAGAGATAATTATGATTAAATACTTTCCAGCAGTTCACGAGGTGTAAATTTTGCAATTGATCATAAGAAAATAAAAGATGTCATTAGCATGGAATGCTCTATGTACACAAATTATATTAAATGAGTGTGATGTTAATATCGAATTAAGTTTGAATAATTAAATATTATTGCTCGAATTTTGTGATAACTCTAATGGCTGATTTTATTTTTAAATGTATTTTTTACTAATAATATTATTGATCATAATGTTATTTAATATTGAATTTTACATGTATATCAGACAACGGATATAGTTATTATTTATTATTTAGTAATGTTACATTTACTAAATATCAGAAAAATAGAATAAATAATTATTTGTTATTGAAACGATAAACGAAGCCTTCATAATTTCATAAAAAGTTTCTACTTTTGTTTCTAAATGTAGATTACAACTCAGAATCCATGCACACGGTTTGGAAAAAGGCAGTGTAAATGCTGCCAACAGCTGCTCGAAGACAGTGTTTTGGTACACAATCGTGAAAACACCCACACACTGTAAATCGCGTGAAAAGAGTAAACACAGAAATCGCACCGATTGAGCGAGCCGTTCGTCCTCTAATTTTACAACGTTCGCCCAATGCTCGTCAGTCCCGTGACATGACGTATCAGTCCTCGCGTCGCTCTCTTCTCATCGCCGTTCGCGGACTTGACTGAGTCGGGGACGCGAGGGGGAGGGCCGGTGATTCGCACGTAACCAAGCAAAGGCCGAGAATGACTCAGAAGCTCGTCGTCGGGAGGTGCGACTTTTCGCGTCCGCCGTTCACCGCGAAGCAGCCGTGCGCAGTGGGGCTGCGCACGGACTGGCTTGCGGACCAGGACACTGCTTCCTCACCGGAACACTGCCTGTGACCCGATCACCGGGCGACCGATCCACTGACCCGTTCACGCCGTGCACCGGATGAGCGACCGTGCGGTCCCCGAAAACGACGAGATCTCGGATCCGCGACGCGTGCACGGGAACTCTGTACGTCAACGTGCGATTCACCCTAGGACAGTGCTGCCAATCTGCTTCAGGGGAAACTGTGAGGCCGGGTGGGACTGCACGGTGCGGCTGTTGTCGGGTCGTGGGAAGTTCTCCCTCGCTGCTACGCTTCAAGTGGAAGGCCCCCTCTTCGCTGAATTGCCCAGGGACGTACTGCTTTAAAATCGACTGTTCTTCGAGTCAGAACGGTGCGCTGGGGAAAATGAGTAGTGGGCATTAGTAGGTTTCGTACAGGTTCGTGTTTCTCATCTTACGACGGTTGTGTTGGCAAAAGGGTGTTGTTGCAATGATGCACTTTGCATTACTGTACATACGTACATACATATATATATATATATATATATATATATCTTGGCTCTTCGTTTTAATTTCATTTCTTTTATAAATGTAAAATGTATGTTGAAGAACATGCTAGTTCTTCACTTCTTTAAATTTTAAATTGAATCGAAATACGTGAATAAATATATGGATTTAATAACTTATTTTTTATTCGTTACTTTATAGTCTATTATTACTTTTTTAAAAGTAAATTAACAAACTATCGTTGCAAAAATAGTTTGTTTAATAAACATGATAAAAAGTTATTATGTATAACACATTACAATGAATGAATGCATCAGTATTATTTATTTATTGCTTTTTTTTCCAAATATTAATACAAATTAATACAAGTAATTGAAAATTTTTAAATGTCGCGAAATACTATTCAAGTATACTGATTCTTCAAGTGACACTTAAATTACGTTTAAAATATAACGTTAATCATAGTAACTTCATACACCATTTTTAAGGGTTTAAAATAAAACTAAAATGACTGTATTTAGTATACTTTTTTTTTCGTACAACTGTTATCATTGAGTTTAAGGTCGACATATTTACTTGTACAAATATGAAAGGTAGTTTTTTCCTCACAAATTATCATAAATTAAATTTGAATAATCTCTGGATGAATGATTTTTTGTTGCGTCAATGTGTAAATATTATAACTTACAGGTTTGCATATAAAATGTAAAGTATGAAATAAAAACAAGATCAATTCATGAAGACCTTAAAACTTCAATGCAGTACTTATATATTTATGTAATCATTTTTATTATATTTTATAATACTTATCAATGTTATATTATTTTATAAATAATATTTTTCTAATCAAATTCTAATTTATTAACTCTTTTAAATAATTGATTTAAACCTTTTGTTTTTGCGTTTTGTTATTAAAAGGCATCCTCTTTGTATTTAAAATTGATCTAATTACATGAACTTGTGTCCAGTGCATTGTAAATAAATTGCTGACTTTTATCACATGCTAAATCAATCAGTCAATCAATTAATCAATCAGTCAATCAATCAATCAATCAATCAATCAATCAATCTATCTTTGCATAAAATGTATAATATGAAATATGCAAAAACATGCACATAACTATTATTGTTAATAGCACACAAATTTCAGCAAAAAGTACACATTTTAAGTAAATGCTACATGAACCACCCACTTTGCTGCGAAAGATCTACCTTAATAACCCAAAGAAAATAGGAAATAATAAATTTCATGAAAAAATGAATTGAAGACAAATTAAGGCAGTTTTCATCCTTTCATCTGAAACGCATTTTGGTTTCAAAATGTAATCGATGCGAATCCCAAGAAGTAACATTTTTATTTGAAATATCTAAACATTGGTAATTTGCAAATTTCAAAATCATACTTTACAATTAATTACACAATTTATTATGCACCAATATGATGTTAATAATTTTATGTTTTAATAAAACGTAGAAGTAATGAAACTGGATAATTTAGTATTATTACTTCTTTTTACTTGTTTCCTTCCTTTCATACATTAAGAATAATTTCTTTCTTTTCACAGTAAAATGCTATTTCTGAAATGGTACAATAATTACAAGAACCGCCATTACTAGAAACTACGATTACAACGTTGATTCAAGTATACAATCTTAAGGAATTTATTGTACTCATAAAGAGGAACAGAAAAATATAAAAAGAACTTTTCAGACAACTGAAATCATTGACCTTTTAATTACATCAGATTTTTTTCTCGTTCACAGGATAATGATCCATTTTTAATGAAAAATTGATAATGGAAAACCTTTAAAATTTTTGTTCCCCTTGCAGGGCAAAAGAAAAACAAAACGGTGTACTATTTCAAACATTTGCCAAATTTGTTAGTCTTAATATTTTTCATATTAAGACAATTTTATAGCAATGCAATTTTAATGAGGATTTTATATTGAGTTCTTAATCCATTAAAATAAAACTGTTATAGAATGATTCATTTGTTGTTATTAATGATGCAATTAAGGTTCAGAAAATTGGTTCATGAATGAGCCAAAGAAAAATGCTAAGGTATCATCATTGCTCGAAAGTCTTTTTTCGAAAGGTCTAATTGACTGGTGAATAGACAGATTGATTCATTCATTAAGCCAACTTTTGCCGACCACCAGGGGTGGATATTGCTGTATCGATATAGCACTGTAGCACAATAAATATCGAGAAAAGTGTTTTCGTATAATTAGATGCTTCTAATTTAAATAATAGAATTTTATAAAATATTTACAATCAATTTCATTGTGACGTATCATCCGTTCATTGATCGCAAAATTATAAACTGCTCAATGGAGAAAATTTTAAGTAAACATATGTCTTGAAGTAACTGGAAGAGTTAAAACGCGTTTAAAATGTTCCAGTGTAAGGAAATTCCGTGCCATTTTCTATTGTTTATTTTCTCTTATAAAACTTATATAACTTGTTTGTTATAACCTGATGTAATTGTGAAATTTCAATTTTGCAGCTTGAAGATTCAGTAATTAAATATTATTTAATCATATATCGTGATTGTTTTCTGGACTCATTTCTTGATTTTAGTTTTATTCATTAGATTAGTACCATGGAAGATAAGAAATACAAAAAATAGAATTGACCTATCTCATAACTGTAGTTTTAATTGTCCAATGTCACCTTATCTAGATGAATTATATTAATTTTTAACATTCTCTTTGAGTTTGTTATCATGAAATTTCTATGAACTCGTGTTATATTAATTTTTATTCTGAAGTGAACATTTTGTAATGCACGAAGTCAATATAATAACAATGTGACTTTATTTTGACATTTGTCTGTTTTTTCATAGCAAACCATTAACAAATTTTTTCTTTATAACTAATATAAAGATTTAAAAAGGTGTGAATTACACTTATGAAGTTCTGTCAATAAATGAATAAAATTCAAATTTGGTGTCATTATTAAAACAGTGATTGAAATTAAAAATCTAACGTATAAAACTCATTACAAACATTTATCATGTTTGTCACAAGTGTTAAAGAAAGTTCTTTATCAACAATATACAACATTGTTTTTTACCACACATTGTATTTCGTTATTTTTAACACAGATATATTTATAAGAACAATATTTAAAAATAAATTTTTAACATAATTATGTATATTCTGAATAATATGATTATAATAAAAATGATGTTTCACTTAACATCAAGCTATAAATATTTTGTGCGACACATACTTTTATAATAAAAATGTTTTTTTTTTTTTATCATTTACATACATATCAGAAGCAAAGTCATTATAACACAAAAT
>JABFOX010000195.1:0-19658 GCA_022817665.1 Axea sp. ZL-2020
TGAAGATCACACAAATAAAAAAAATTACAATAAGAATACTAATAAGAATAATATTAATAATAAAAATAAAAGGGAAATGCTCACTTTGAAACTATAGTTATTTTTAATTTTTTTATGATATCAATTTTAGTTTTGTTTTAAATTAATATAAATGAACTAAACCCACATTGTTTGAATTTGAAAAATATTATTGAAAATTTATATTTAAAGATATAATACGTAAAAATTCTTAACACATTTAATAAGCGAATTACCAGTAATTGAATGATAATTGAAGTTCCATTAGACTGAAATTTAAGTACTGACGTAATTTCGGTGACATTAATAATAAATATGAAAACTCGTTACTTTTTTCACTTCACCTCAGTAGGTTGTGTACACACAAACATAAACACAATAGAAAATTCAAATAAACATGTTTGTTTGGCACAAATAAAATGTTTAGCGCTAATTTGTTTATACAAAACCTTTATTATGTCTATTAGAATTGGGCGGTCTGGATATCCTTCTGGCAATGAGCGGACTCGAATACAGGAGTCTCCTTAAAGAGAACCTGGGGAAGAGTGGTCTGGATCTGGAGCCGACTCCATTGCAGGCGGTCGTGCCACTTTCGCTTTCCTTCAGCATAGTTTACTCCCAAAAATCACGTGCGAGAGCATGAAACCTGGACTTGCACTTTGCAGGCTAAAGCGACTCGCTATGAACCAACACGGGCGACGAAACTGGCACAAGCTATCGAATCGGCGCTAGTTCGTGGAAAAATCTCTTTCTCACGGATGACTCATGTTCGGGGACGAAAACAGCCAAAAACGTTCCTTCTGATCACGGTCGCAACTAGCTAGGGAGCGACGTCGGAACGGTCACGAGCCAACCAAGGCACCTCGGCGGACTTTGTGCTTTTATTTTTTACGCTTTAATAATTAACAAATCCTCCGACAACGACAGCTGACGACAGCTGACTGCTCCATTAATCACGTTAATCGCGCCAGTGACTTATCTACAGTCACCAATCGAGCTGCGTAACGCTGGCGTCGTTGCGACCGTGGCGTGTTTTTCAATTCTGTCTTCAATTTTCTATGTCTTTCTGTCTTTCTTTCTTAGCGGGCGATGAAGCAGGACAACTGCCGTTTATAGATTACTACGGTAGACTTACGGGTTAATATTGGTTGATGTTTTTTAATTGGATTATAAAAGTAATGTTAAAATGCCGTTGAAGCACGTGTACGATATTGTATGTTGATTACACGCTAACTATGCGTTTATGTTATGTACAGTCTAGGTGAATTCAGTGTTAAAGTAACGTTCCTTTACGTGAACGCTTTCAAGGTTTTTTAACATTGTAATGTTTTTACAGTACAAAGCATTTTTGTATTCTAATTTCGATATTATGTCGTATTTTTACAATCGATACATTATTCAGCAAATATTTTGTAAATGGATATGTAGATGTCATTAACAAATATTAGATTCAAATAGTTTCATTTTTAAACGTATTTGTGTGCTATTTGTCTAAAAGTTGTTAATATTGTACGGTATTTGATTATAGTTTTGGAAGTATAATGATAATTTCTAATTTATTTATTTGTATGCATGTGTTTATTGCAGAAAACAAAGATTTATTAATTATGCGAGGATGCTTTGAAAAGTTCATGCAAAATCTGAAAGATGGTACCATTGGGTATCAAGGCTATTTATAATGATTAAAATCCCTTAAAAAAGGTCATACTATAGAGTTTAGACATTCTGTTACCTTTAATTAAATATGAATAGACCACTACACGCCTTAAACCAAAAAACGATCTAACAATGGGTTTCTTACAGAGTCTACGCAAAAAAGGCTAAGACTGCTAGTTCTATCAATTTCTTCAAAGATTTTTTATCAATTTTATTAAAAGAGATGAAACTATCATAGGTACATACTATCCACCATTAACGAACTATTTGAAAATCTATTTGCATGAAAAATGTCCATGAGTGACTCACATAAAGGTTTTTTTTTTCCTTTTACCTTTTAGATTATTTCAAAATTCCTTTGTAGGAACAGCTAGAATTTTTAATTCTAGTTATCCCTCTATTATCCAATAACTGTGTGTCTATATTTATAATTATCCATTTGATTTTTTAATATTAAATGAAAAAAAAACTAATTCCGTGACTATAGACTTCAAACATCACCGGAATAACAGTCAAGTAACTTCTAGTTTTTAACTTTGAGAATTTGTAATTTATACATTTTTACGTCACAGTTTGATACTCTAAAATAGTCCTATATAAATGTACATATAAATCTAATAAAAATAATTTTATTGTAATAATGAAATTAAATTTATTGACTTTAATAAATAAAATTAATGTTATATAAATATCTAATAATATATGATTTTTTTTTTTAAGAAAAGAATTACTATAACACTAAAAATTATAATACAAATAAAATTGATGGAAGTAGAGGGCGTAATAAGAATACCTAAAGCATATGCTTGCTTATTTTATTTAATTATTCTTATAAGATGCTGTATTTTGAAGGGTCAACAATATTATTAAATATTTCGTGTATCGCATTAATTTTAATACTTAAAAATAATAATAATAATAATAATAATAATAATAATAATAATAATAATAATAATATGTTTACTATATTTTTATATAATTATGTATGTGTAATATATTAAAATATACATCTTGTAATATTTGCAGTATTGTAACATAATCTATATACAGTCGTGGATAATGTATGTACAAAAAAACTGCACCATACAAAATCAGTTTGTTATCGTCATGCGCTCAATTTGACTATTTGAATAAATTTATAAAAATTATAAATGTTATACATGGAAAAGTTCGGCACAGCAATCAAAATAACATTTAAATTAAAAATACTTTTCTTTTTCGTACAAAAACGATTTTTCTTACTCATATAACCAATGTCTTGATTTCTATTGCAAATTCAATCAGCAAAACTGTGAAAAAGAAAATAAAAACAAATTTTAATGAATATTTTTGACATTTTGTTGAGTACTTTTATTTCTGTTATTTAGTTTTATTTTTTTGCTTTTATGTTAAGTTTAACTCAGTGAAGTTTAATCATAGTGAAATTTCAAAAATATTCACAAATATCAGTTTTTATTCATTTTCATAACACAGTTTTAACAAAAAATAGACAATGTATCCTGTTGAGGTAAAGTGTGTACATCTAAAAAACATAATGTCTAGTAGGTACTGCGGTTTAAGTTAAGGTAATGTTAAGTAATGCGAACAGCATTAATGCTATTCACACAAGGAGGTATATACGTTCGACTAGAGTCGCATTTTATAGTACGGTAAATGATTATTCTGTAACTATGATTGGTTCTGTAAAACAATGCAGAATGTTTCATTTCCGGAACTAATATTACTCATTAACGATTAAGTTGATTACTTATTCGTTAAAAAATAATTAATAAAGCTGTAATATGTTTATACATAATATTGAAAAGTCGTGTCAATTCAAAAGCAATGAATAGTTTTATCTAACAATACAATATCATTTCCATAATATGTAATATTTAAATGAGCGACATGAAAAAAGAAAATGAATTTCAATCGGTTTAAATCTATTTTCCTCTTTTCTCTTTTTTGTACGTCATAAATCTTATCTCAAAGTAATTAATTTATGAAAAACAGCGAAACAGAAATTAAGCGGAGAGATTTTCGAAGCATTACATGGGAGCGTAGTAAACTTAAGCACTTACGGTAAACAAAGTCGGAACGTTATAATCTGGTATAATTAATGCGCATATGATATATAATATAAAGTATTAAAATGTGCAAACCAACTTAATTAACAATTTGAACGCTTTACGATTGGCTTTCAATGAAAAACCAATTAGACGAAACGATTAAGTACCGTAGTTGGAAACGAAGAGAATTAGTTTCACGTGTAATTGGCTAATTCGATAACAAAATACAATTGCGAATGTAAACAAGTTTTTATTATATTGAGAGAAATATCTTCACAGTTGCTACTTTAGAATAATTGTCTGAATCTACTTCAACGTTTAACTCGATTCCTAATTTCTCTCAACATTACATCAGTTTTTAAACGCATTAAATCTACGGAGGGGAAATAAAACGTGTGTCATTCTTTATACAAAATGTAATCGACGCAAAAATACTTAAGAAGAAAATAACATTATTTGCACAACAGTTTATGTCGAAGAATAATGTGTTTTTGTACTTTTATTTCATTTTGACATATAAAGCAATTTTTGTTTTCTCTTGAAAGTCAAATCGCATTTTGTAAATCAAATACGTTTACTTACAACAAAAATTGCTTTGTCGTTTTCTCTTCTTGCGTTATATATTTTTAAATTTTAATGTTTCGCAATCCATTCTCATGATTTTTGATTAAAATTGAATGTACTGATTTGCATTATTCTACTGTTGATACGGTTCTTTTAAGGACCTTTAAAATTCAATCAACCTTGCGAATTTACACATTTCTATAAAAACTGAAATACTTCTATGATCTTTTACTTTTGTCTTGCGATTTTTTTCCTCCAGTATAAATAAATCAAGCAACACGGTAATTAAACATTAAGTATAATGGAATCCTTTATAAGTGACAATATTTATTTATAAACTAAATTTTTAACTTTGAAAAAACATAAATACACTATAATTTGAGATGAATAAAAAATAATCATAAAAATAAATCACAAAAATGATTCGTATAAAAATATTATAATAAAGTTGAATACAAAAGTTTTACAACGAAGTATTAACAAATGAATCGATAAAATGACAACAAACTGGATAAATGTAAAAGTTACTGAAACTATCAACTGAATTATTCAAGAACGAAGTAACAGTGTGTGTATACTTTAATTAGCAAACTGAACTCGATAAGTAATTTATCGCAACTGATGCTTGTGCTGCATAAAATATAGCGATTTTCATGGACCTGAATGGAACGTAACGAGCAGAATCAAAGTATCGCATACAATAAAGAAATACTTAATAATAAATACTTCGTATAAACTCTGAGATTCTGTACAATTAACTGCTAATTATACTAAAATACGTGTAAAAATACAAACTGAAGAATAAACGAAGAAAATTCATTTTAGAAAAAGACTTCACTTGTAATCTGATATACTAAAACTTAATGAACAAATTTGTTATCAATAGACCCAAAGAAACGTACATCAATATTGAGCAAGAATTTTTGTCCTTTTAGTCGAAAAATGCATTTTGCTTTCTCTATTACATATTTAAGCTGAGTTTTGTTGTAATAATGATCATTTCGTAATTTTCATTTGTTCTTTAAATGTATTGTACTACGTTTTACATTAGAATATTTCAAAAATAATTCTATGGCTTGAGAGCCAGAAAGGCATAAAGTCGATTTAGATTCGTAGCTTAAAATCTGTTGCGTTAAACGTGCAAATACGATAATTTATTAATTATCATTATCGCCTGATCAAAACACCTGATTCCAATTTAACATAATATCCGCGCATGTTTAGTACACAAGTGAGACCAATTGAGTACACGTAACATTGAATCGACTAAGTTTCAACCTCACTTTCTCTTTCTCTACCCTAAGAAAAAAATATTTACCTCTGTTGTTATAATCTTAGTCGACATCGAGTCCCATTTAAAACATAAATTCAAGTCAGCGATGGACAATGCGAGAAGAAATGAATCTTGTTAGCTTCTAAATGGACTATTTATTTTAGTATTTGTTCTCTTAAAAGAAATTTGTTTATTTGTTGTTTAAATTTACATTTATATAAAGATCATTTCTTCTCTGTTCTTAAATATATCAAGGATAACACAACCGAAAGTCAGTCGAACTTTTTCATCATGCAGAAAAGTTCTTTTTTTCTAAACAGATGGTTAAATGCTTTTCTTTATTTTCCCTTTTTTTCTTAGAAAATTAGAAACAAGATTTCACAATATTTGTGTATGCTCAATTCGATATATAGCTAAGCAGTCGTACGCCGTAGCCAAATTCGTTTGTTTTGATTCAGTTGCGATTTTGAGTCGGGAAAATCTGATTTAAATATTTACAAGATTTTCAACACCAGCTTAATATCACTTTCGATAATTCTATTGGGGTATCAGATGATACAAACTTTACGCAAGACACGGATTATATGTTAAATAAGCAACTGTTATTACTTAATGGTAAATAAATACAAAATATATCTATTATCTATCTGTACTTTTGCACAAAGTATATTTATGTTTTAAATTCACATTACAAATAGTTATATAATATTTAAATACATGAGAAACGTTATTTAGCACATGATCCATGATTATGTCAAAATACATAACAACTTACGAATACTCTTATTAAATTTAAGCAACAATTTCCCTCGATTTAATATATACGACGATTTGGCCACGGTGTACTGATTATTGCAAACGTTTAATTTGATTTTTAGGTATGTGCTCATATTAGATACACGTTATTGCATAATAATTCAGTGCTTACGCGTGCCCTATTATTTTAAATATATAGTGTACTGAATGTATGAAATAATAAATATAACAGTGGAAGTACAATAATAACACCGACATGCCTACGTCTCACTCTAAACGATATAACTTAGATTCTATCAGGTACTGAGTTGGGTTTTTTCTGTCATGGTAACATGCACCAGTCTGGTATGTATATTTCAACTTCTTATTTTTATTTTTCAATTTGTTTTTCTTTTTGTTGTTAACCGCGTTAAGTGTAAGGAATTCTCAGAATCATTTTGTTCCTGTTTGATTGTTTGACTTGTATTGCAAAATTATAATGTATAATATTAACTCTGTTTTACTAATTTCAGTTTTACCTGATTTAATTTTATCAATCAATGAAATATTTATAAATATTTCATTAATTGTCGAAATAATAATAATAATAATAATAATAATAATAATAATAATAATAATAATAATAACAATACATAAGAATATAGTTTGATTTGAAATATATTCCATCACTTAACGCTTGAACATCCGATGCATTTTGGCATAAAAGGGCAAGGTATTTCAAGTTAAATGTACATATAAACGAAGGACCTAAACACTGAAGAAATTAAATAACTAATTTATATTAAATTTCTCATTGTCTTTGAAGTAATATAAGTTAATTATAAATCAAATTACGTGAATAAAAATAAGTTACATTAGTTTATTGTTATTTTTATAAATCCAGACTTCAACTTGTTACTTTGTGCTTATGCGTTGTACAAAAATGATTGAACCGTTGTTATGATAATTCAAATGAAGTCATTAAATTATAAATTAAGATTAATACTTTCTGTCAATGAACATAATTCAATGCTTTTTTCTTCACTTTAGTCCCTCGGTTAAAATCTTACATCAATTAAATAAAAAGATTTGGAACAAATGGCTAACTAATAAATATCTATTTCTCTTGTGTACAACGTATAAATGTGTAAATGAACATATTTTACAATTTACAACTATTGCTCATGATTCATGGAAATGTAAAAATTGTTTCAACTTGGAGGGACTCTCATATCAGTTAAATTAGTTTCGAGCGCGGCAGTGCTGGGCAGTCTTTTATTTTCGATTAATATATTAATCATCTATTAGTCTCGTGTATATCTTTGTACATATTGTCAATATGAATTTCAATATATATATCAGTAAAAAAGGAGAAGGATCAACAGTCTCTAAACAGTGATGAACCACTTCGCTAGCTTGATTCGTTTGAAATAAAATAAACGTTTCGAAAATGAAGATAATTTAATAAACACGTTGTTTATAAACGAACTAAGCATGCTTTGTGGCTTTGCAAAAGTGGAAGTAATTCTTTGAGGTCCCTCCAATGTCGTGTAAAGTCTTTCAAACAATTGTTACTCGTAAATGCAATCCCTGAAAGTAGAGGGCGCAAAGATCGCGGAATGACTGCAGACATCGGACGTGTAACTTTCGCGAGAAAGAAAATCGAGATCCTTTCATACGCGAGACGCACGCACACGTTCATATATATGTATATATCCAAACATTCATAGTGCATAACGATAAATCTATGTACAATATCAGTGTGATTCTCGTTTCCTTCTTTTCTCTTTTATTTCCGCTTTGACCATGCGAAGGAAGGAAACTAATTGTTCCCAGTTCCATTATTTTCTTCTCTCTCGTTTTACTTGTTGTTTGTTTCTCCAGCATTGTACTTTTATTCAGGTTCACTTTGTAGCCATTGAAAGTTAACTCGTCATCGTGACGTTGCCTATTTGTTTATTCGCAGCGGCATCGAAGCTGAGTTTCACCACACTTAACATACCTTCTAATTCAACCGTTGGGTCCGAGAATTGGCACCGGTATCGGATGTGGTGCTTTTTCTAACACCGCTCCGCTCCTCGAGCAAGCCAAATTGTTGTTTAGGCTACTGTTGCTAGTGCATAGACTGCAATTTACCAGAGTGAGTTGCGTGGAATCAAGATCTTGTTCGGGTACCTCAGGTAGTTCATCCGTTGTTGTACCGATTCCCGATTGTTTGAGCTGAACATACAAATTTGATTAGAAAAGCTAACAGTGATTAAAAACATATTAAAAATTGAAATTCAAGGAAAGTTAACATAAGCATAAAAAGTTTCAAATTATACTTCATTAACACCATTATGAAATATAATCTATTTTGTTTAAAACAAGGATATTTGTATTTTTATAAATTATTTTCACTAAACATTAAAGATAAAGAATGGTGTTTGAAATTCAAGAAATTGCTATAATTTAAATTTTATAATAAGACAACTAGTAATTTAACAATTTATAACTGTAATTTCAACGTGTGTTGAAATTTTATGAATAAAAATTATTTTTTCAGATTTTTATAAAACCTTTCTACAATGAGTAATGTAAAGTAATAAAATATGCATCATTTATAAATAAGTAATTATTAATATTATTGTAATATAATGATAATGTAATAAGATGTTAACATATCTTTAAACATCAAAAGATTAAATTATTTTTTTAAATAATTCACTTTGCTAAGCACAATAGTAATTAATTTCATTTAACGTTGTATCATATTTATAGATAATTTTCTGTTCATTAAATACAAGTAAAAATGGAGAAATTATACTCAAAATACTCTAATTTTTCTAGAAAGTGATTACTCTAAATTTTCCGTAAATTCTTATAAAAATAAGTCAAACGTAAAACACCTGCGAACAATCTGTGACCCTGATGTCTCTGCAATCACCGTTAGCATCCCACGGTAAGAGTAATGGCTCTTTAGCACAAGGCTCAATGACGCCGTTTGCGGCACCTTTTGTATCTAAGTGCTGACTCGAAATCGGTGTTACGGGATATAAAACTGCTAACTCAATGTCGTTACTAGATTTGTTTACTGAGACGTTATGTTGGCTAACAGAAGTGGACGCCCGCTCGATGCAACAACCATTGCCTTCACGCGGCAGAACATGCATTTTGCGTGCCTGCACGCTGTTTCGCAGGAGTCGCGAGGTCTCACACTTTCGTCGACAATACATACTACACAAACAGATAGTGATGAAAACTATGCTAATTCCAACACCGAGAATGATTCCCAAGCTTTGATCAGGCTTAGCGTTTGGCGGAGGTTTTCGTTTATCTGACGAAGTTTGGATTTTGGATTGTGCACCACCGGTCACAATCATAATAGGATCAGAGCGTTTACCATATCCAGCTTGGGTTGACGCTTGTACCATTACGAAATAACGTTTACCGGAAAGCAAAGTCGGCAAATTCACAAACGTTTTGTTGCCGATAATCTCAATAAACTCCCATTCAGAAGTAGGTCCAGTTAAATCCGTTGTATACGAGACCAAGTATTTCTTAATGAGGCCATTTATTCTGCTTGGTTCCTTCCATGCAACACGAACTGTCGTTCCATTTGTAAGAAACCACTGAACGCCTTCAATTTTTCCTGGTACTTTAAATTAATTGCAGCATCAATTAGTTAAATATGCATGCATTTTAATTATTATTTAAAATAATTAATTATTTTTTATTACTTTGTAATAAAATTACAAATTAAATTATTTGAATTATTTAAAGCTTTAAATATTCGTAATATTGTGTGCTTACGATTTACAGAAATTTAAGTATGCTATGAAATTACTAAGCACAGAAATTTATTTACATTTAACCCTTAGCTTATTAGACATGTTTTCTTGACATTTTTATCAATCTAACTTAATATATTTGGGTTTCAATAAAGTACAATTAAAAAATACTGATTTGATATGTATATTTACCATCTTCTTTGGAATAACACTCGATAGTTTCGCTAAATGGATTGTTGTTATTTCCCAGTGTTCTAACTTTAAACTGGTAGAGTGTAAATGGTCTCAATTTATTAATGATTATCTGAGAATTAGTTCTGAAAGTATCATTGAATAATCAGTGGTTTTTATTAATTTAAATTCTAAATATTTAATATGTGATACATACGTATTGATGCACTTCAGTGACTCGATTGACTTGTGAACAGGATGATAACATACTTCGTATAAAGTTTCATTTTTTGAATTTGACATTCTCCATTTTAGTTTAATTGAATTTGAAGAAACTGGAATAGCCTCTAATGTTGCAGGCACATTAGCTAAATAATATATTCATAAAAATCTTTTAATATGTATACTTAAATTGTAATTTATTTAACAATGAAAAGATAATTGAACATCGTATATTTTTAAAACATATATAACAAGAGTATGATCATTTTTCAATATAAACTCTCAAAAATGCACTTTTTAATATACACAATACCTATATTTTTTTAGAGTGCATGAAAAAAAGTTAACTAAAAAATGTTCTGGTTATTTTTTATTATTAAATATCTATTTTTTACGAGAAATACACAAGGTTTCATATGTGTGATATGATAAATTATGTTTGTACAGAGATAAATTCTTAGATGTTAATTACTTAAGTAATTAATTAGACAATTTCACTTGCCAAAGATAATTATTAGGTGTAAGGAAAAGTTCTGTCGTTTCTTCTACAGAAAAAAAATTTTTTTTTTCACTTTTTAATGAAAAATTAATTCAAAATATAATGTCCTTTGTTAGTTACAACTGTCTGCCAGCGTTCTGGCAGCTTATCTAACCCCCTGGAAAAGAAGTCGTTTGTTTTGGAAGCAAAATATTCTTCTACTGCCATTTGGACACCCTCAGAATTTATATATTAATTTGTGAATCATGTGAATAAACATGGTTTACATGCTATAAATATGATTATTATGTATATTTATGAAGTCATTTTTCATTAAATTTATTATATTAAATAAACACAATAAAAAGCATATATACATGTTATGCAAAATAAAATCATGTCTAAGCAATCTTAATTTTAATTATTTTAATTAATTTTTTATGTATCTGAATATTATAACTGATAATATATGAAATATTCTTATGTTAAAATAATTTTTTTAACAATGATCTTTTATGAGACAGCATAACATACAAATGTCTTATTTTATTATATGATTTCATTTCTTATTTAATATAAAAAAAAAAAACTACTTGAACATTTAATTGATATTTACATAATGAATTGTATGAAGATTTTATAGGTTTCACTAAGCATCCAACAGGAATGTCTCCATTCTTCATACACAATCCAATTGTATGTGCCATATGTAAATCTGAAATAATTTTATAAAATAACTTTTATTAACTAGTGATACATAAAATATTATATAAAATAATGCAAAATTCAGACCTAAGTTGTGTAGCAAATGCTCTGATGTATTTTTAGGCAGTTTAAAAGACAATATTCTTTTTCCTTCTTTATTTTCAGAATAAATTTCCCAAGAATCAAATACTTCTGTCATGTGTTGACCAACATCTTGTTTTGTATTCCATGTCACCTATTATTAAAATAAATGGTAAATTAATGTTAAAATAATGGAATATATTATTAAAATTTAAATCTTTTATGAACTAAAAGAGAGATTACTTGAATAACAGTTTTATTAATGATGACTATTTCCATTTTCATAATATCATCAAATTGGAATTGATTTTCTTCGACTAACGGCATAGTTATACTTGTCCATTTCAACTGAGATTCACTAACGTTGGGCCAACCTTGTTTTGTTCGGGCCAGTACACGTACGTCATATTTTTCTCCTGGACTTAAATCTATAAAAACAGTTCTCTTTAATATATTCATGCATTTAAATAAATTGTTTAATTGAAATAATAAACATTTTTAAATCTAAAGTATTAAAATTAAATTAAAACAAAATTATAAAGAAAAATAAAAATAACCTTTTATAATGAAATGTTCTACATCGGCAGATAACGATTGAACTCGAAACGTAGGACTTTGGTGGAGCCTCCACTGTACTTTGTATTCCACAATTCTTCCTTGAGCTTCTTTTTTTGTCAATGGTTTCCATGTTACATTTAATTTATTATGACCAATCACACTCAGATTTATCAATGGCGCTGTTTTTGGAACTAATGAAATGAAAAGTATTAGAAAACAGAATTAAATGTGAGTTTTCGAAATGGAAAATTAAAACTTACCACTTGGAGCAGTAGAACACACAATAGTAGCGGACTGGTTACTAGCCCCATGATTGTTCCAAACGCGAATATAGAAAGAATAATTTGTATAGGGTTCAAGTAATTCTGTCACTTCTATTGAAGTCGAATTTCCAGGTTCAGGTGGAGAAACCTCTTCTTTGCCACCTTCTATTTATAGAATAAAAATAATCATTATGCTGCATAATTGCAAAATGTTTTACAACGAAAGTATTTTCTCACTAAAATATAAATACAATATATTTTGATGTTATTCATTATTTTGGTATTTTATTATTATTTAAATTATTTATTTAATAATTATTTTATACAATTTTGTTACATCGATAAATTATTTCTATAAATATAGTATTAAGTTATATATAAAGAAATATAAATTAATTATGCAATAGAAAAAAAGAAAAAACAAACTAAAAACATAAACAAATAGACCTGAATAGTTACTGTAAAATAGAAAGTTTATTACATTTTAGCAAATTGAAAATTACTTATTCTCAACAAAATATAAGGCAATGAATAATAAACTACTACTGTGTTTTACATGAAAGCAGAGATCACGAACATTAACCAAATAAATTTTTTGAGGTAAATTCTTGAATTTAAAGTTTAAAACTTCATAACCATTAAAACAAATGATTCAAGTTTATATTTCTGTAATTTATTTATCTAATGTAGCCTGTAATTATATCAAAAAATAGAGTAACAACATAAATTTGACATATTTATTTAATATTTTTATTTTATTCTATGTCTTTTATTTATTAATTGTACACTAATTAATTCAAACTTTACAAAATCTCATCTTCTATGTTCAAAATTAAAATGAATTATTTTATGAAAATGTGAATTAATATGGTTTTTATTATCCATATATTTATTTGTATGTATTATAATTAAATATTAATACTAACCCATAGGACTATAATGGACGGTATAGGCAGTAATATTAGCAGGTGGTACTAGAAACTTTGGTGACTCCCATGAAATGAGCACACGAACAGGGGATATAGCGCGACATTTTAAAGAGGTAAGTGCGGCGGGACTGTTGCGTGAGGTGTTTACTTGAAGCCGACCAGCAGCCCAAATTTCTCCAGCCGCATTAATCGCTACGCACTGATAAACCCCAGAGTCTGATGGAACTGTTGCAGAAATTGCAAGTTCTACCTTGTTGAATTCTCTTTCATAAATAGTTCTTCGTCCTGAAATACAAATTCATATTCTTTTCTGTTTCTTTAATAATTTCCTATGTTTCTAATTATTATTAATAATTGTAATAAATAATATTAAATTTTATACCTTTAATGGTAATATTTTCAGCATCCTTAAACCAATAAATTTGAGGCATTGGTAGTCCTTGGGCTTGACACTCGAATCTCGCTGTTCTGCCATTTGGACATACTTGGTTTGTTGGCCTTTTCACAAACGATGGTGGAACCAAAACTTCAATGGTTATATTCTATAAGAAGACAATTGTTATACATTAAAGTATGTAATATAAATGTTTATATTATTATCGAACTAAGTGAATAATTAGCATAACCGTTACCTGATATTTTATATTATTATTTGCAAGTGAGCATAAATAATATCCAGCATCAGATGCATTTATGTTTTCTATTTTCAGAATACTTATACTAGATGTGGAATTTAATAGAATAAGTGGCTGTGCAATATCTAAAAATACAATAATATATACACATACATATTTAAATTAAATGATTTATTTGGTTTTAATTAATAAATAAATATCTACTTCTTTACACATAATTTTATCAACAAAATTAATAATAACAAAAATTAAATTTAATATTTAATTTATATTAAAACATTGACTAGTTTATGTTTTTGATTAAATGGTAAATAGACTGTTAGTTGATGTACCAGTTTGACGAGGAACAAATGACCAGACCGTGCCTTGAGCTGGAAATCCAGATGCAGCACAAGCCAAATGAATACTGGAACCATTAAGTAACAAATAATAGTATGACGTTTGTGGAAATAATATAGAGGACCCATGTTCTTCCGCGTTTTCATACTTGGATAAAACGGTTAACTTCGCTTCTTTACTCTTTTTAGTTTTGTTCAGAATTTCATGAGTAACTGAACATCTGGAAAATAAAGATGCTTATATATTATACGACATACTATAAAATCACTTTATAATTATTAATAAGTGTTATTAATGGAAAAGATAAACTATTTTATAATATAATAAATGATCAGAATTAACTACATTTGATGTGAAATAAATGTATTACAACTATATTTAAAAAATCCCACGTTTATCTTTATCGCATAATATAATTTAATGTTGATATTTAATAATAATGAATATTAATATATTACAGATAAATAATATTTTCTAATAACGAGGAATAAAGAAATAGATACTTAATAGAATTAAAACTATGAATTAAATAAACTATATACAATAAAGAAATTAAAAAAATTAATTTAAATATAATAATATATAACTGATATAATTAATATAATAAAATGCAGTATTAAGTGTTAAATGAGAATATTCAGAAATCATTTCTTTTATACCTACAAATTTAAGGTATATAAATAAAAATACACAATGAATTTACTCAATACCTGTATGAACCTGCATCTGATAATCTCACCGAGTTTATATATAGAACACCAGGTGGTATAAGGAAATATCTGTAAATAAAAATAAAAATAAAAAAAACTGTAAATAGTCATTAATATAAACACATATTTAATATTAATGTAAAATATAACACTAAATATGATTGTATATGTAAGAAAAAGTTAAAATTAATATTAAATGATAACTCATACTTTGCATCATTGGAATTAATTTTCAATTCACTGCCATTATGTAGCCAAGTAATATTGGGTGGTGAAGGAACACTATTAATGAAACAAGCGAATCTGGCAACCTCTCCTTCTCGAACTTTAAAATCTCTTGGTGATTCTTTAAATCCTCGAGCAATTTCTATAAAAAATTATAAATTAGATTTAAATTAATGTGTTGCTGTAAAATGTTATTGTTGTTGTTGGTATTATTATTATCATTATCATCATCATCATCATTATTTTATATATTATACAAATACAATTATACAAATATTATACAACAAAAAGTTATCTTTCTTCATGATGTTTGTAAATGTTTTATATTTGTATAGACCAAAATATTGTACAATTAAAATTTGTAATCAGTGTTTCATAAACCTAACTTCATATTAAAATAAGTATTTATTTAATTAAAATAAACAATACTGACCAGCAAAATAAACATAAGTTGGCGAAGAGCGCAACAGTCCTCCAAAATTAGTTCGAGCTATGCATCTATACTCATTTTTTTGGGAATTATTTGTATCTTGAGTTCCATGTTTTTGCAATGCTTGGAAATTCTTCTTCTATCGAAACAATAAAAATACAATTATATAAATACAATTGACATTATTTATCAAAAATATAATTTAAATTTTATTCCTCTTTATTTATTAAAATGATAATCTTATGACAATGTTAATAATCTAATCAAGGATCAATACAAAATTGAAGATTCGGAATGCAAATCAATATATATTACACATAATTAAGAACACATTTGTGTCAATAATCATAATACAAATATCAAAATAATTAACATACTCTGTAAAAATGGAGTGATCCATTGTGCAACAAATTGCACCTGGATACTCTGCAAGGTGGTATTGGAACTCCATTGCGAAGCCAGGTGATGTTGGTGGAACCCGCAGAGCATTCAAGAGTACCACCTCGCCGTCCAATTATGACATTGCCTTTGGGTTCTACGATGAATGATACACCAGAATTCCTTGTCAAACCTACCTCTGAACTCTCTGATTTAGATCCATTTTTTCCACCCAAACTACTGCCAACTCCTTTGACACCTATATATCAAAAATCTTATTTTACTTCAAGAATATTAAAATATAAAGTTGCTTTTATATTACAAAATATGTAACATATGTTCAATATGTACAAATATATAAAAATGTTTGTTAATTAAATGAATCGTTAAATAATAAACAAATATTTATCAATTTTGTTAAAAATAGTTTTATTTTCAAACTATAATGATATGTATTGACTCAAATATGATGTAATATTTAAAAAATATATTTTTATTTTACCAAATAAATTTTTGTTATTTGAATAAATAATAGTTTTTGTATTTTGTGCAAGTCAACTTTATTGATTTCTTTGTATCAATGTATTTACTTTTGTATTAGTTATTAAAAAATATTATTTTAATGAATATTAATTTTTATTTAACTGACACAATGTTCATGTCAATATTGGAATAAATTTCCATAGAAAATATAATGAAGAAAACAAAGTAAAATTTGATGTAAATTTATAAAATTAAGAATATATATTATATTGTAATTTAATTACAACATGTATTCAAGAAGCGTACTAAATGTTTTAAAGCATTTCTTCTGAAACTATCCATTAGATGGAACCAGTTTGTTTATGTCAATTAATATTAAATAGCATAGTACTATTAAAGAATTAAATTAAAAAAATAAATATAATAAAAAACACATGTTTTTCATACACTTAAAAAAACGCTTTCTAAAATATAAAATAAATAACAATAAAATTGCAATTTCATTTATTTATATGTTAATACATAAATTATATTTTTATAAGTACATTAAAGCCTATAAAGTACTAATAATAGAAAAGCATCTACAGAACCAGTATAAAAATTATTCAAATTGTCAATTGTGAAAATTATTAAAAATGTTCAAATTGTAATTGAAACTTTACTTGTTCAGTGTATTCTCTACAAGTAGATATTACAATCAAAAATATTGTTTGTATATTTATTTTAATCTCAACCTTTTGTACATTATATAAAATTATTGGTTGTTTGCACAAAATAGATAATAATAATAATATAATATTAAATAAAAATTAAGGAAATATTCCAAAAAATCACTCAAATATTAGTTCTTTTAGTTATATTTTCATATTTCTGTTTTATCTGGTAAACTGAATCAATTAAAAATGATCATTTTTTTCACGCAAAACATGATCTTACTTATTTGCATGTAATATTTTAGTAAACGTGTATGTACGCAATAGTTAACTTGAAAATTTGTCAAAAAGACAACTCGTATTCCAGATAAAATTTCTATCAGTCGGTATTTCTTTATGTAGTCCTGAAGCGTTGAAAATATACTTCATGAATATAGTTCTAAACAAATGTTAAAGTAGTAGAGGAAATAGCAATGGAGCCATGCATTAGCATCCAACTAAAGAATTCAAAACAAAGCCATAACGTTATATCATACGTATACGCGGGTACACACATATGTATACATCTACACACGCACATCTGCTCCACCTAGATCATACAATGATCCAAAACGTGAATCAAAGCAGCATTAAAACTCGACATTGAGAAAAAGGTGCCGTGTTCTACAATTTTAATCAAATAATGGTTATAGATAAAGCTCTGTTACAATGCAACAAATTAAGAATGTTTGCACGGCGTACGCACCTGCGGCGCACACTGGCTTTAACACTTCCGTAAACAAAACACCGAGCAAAATGAGTCGCGCCGCCGCCATATATTTGGGCTCATCGGCACACTCTGCTCGTAGGGGAATCAGCGTCGATCTCGTCCGCGATCGTCGCTTGACGACGGACGCTCGCCGCGTTGCCGCATTACAATATCGCGCGTTCAACTCGGTCTCGCACTTCGTTTTGCTACATCGTCGCTCGACGAAACGTCGTTTGCACGCGGTACCGATCAACTCAAAGCCGAACTCGTGCTCTCACGAGTTTGTGGACCGCCTCGACATTATTATTCGCGATTGCTTTTTTTCATTATAAGCAAGAATGCGCGCGCATATATTCTTCGTCTTTGTTGCTCTCACTCTGCGCGATACGCGGATTCGGCTACCGTGATGCGTAACGCGCGAACTCGCCAATGCTCGACTTTCTTTTTTTGTCGTCTTTCTTCTGCGCCTGTTTTATTTTATTCGTGAGTGAGTGAGAGAAAGAGAGAGAGAGAGAGAGAGAGAGAGAGAGAGAGAGAAATCGCATGCGCGGTAACGCCGCACATCGGCCGATTCATGAAATTGCCCTCGTTATTTAATACGCGTATGCCGCTTAATTTAGTTGAAATTATAAATCATTCAAAACAGAAATTTAAAATAAATAAATGCAAAATAAAATGTCCACTTACGTTACTGTTTATTTTTTTTATATTTTAATTATTCACTTCATTTGTAACACAAATATCCATGTTTAAATACAAAAGATTTAATATTCGATAAATGAATTTACCAATTTTCTCATCTTTTCACTGTTCATTATCTTACGTTTCTTTTCTGTAAAGTAATTGAAAATGAGATTAAAATGACATACATGATTAGACGAGTAAAAAGGTGATAACCGCGCCGATAAATTGTATTTAGTGAATGTTGTTTCAAGACATATTTATTTTGAAATATTTTGTCACATTTTAAAATGAAAATCAATAAACTTGTTGAAACATGCAATTGAAGTTTCATTAAATTTATCTGTTGTTACCAACTGAACGTATGTAGTGACATTTAAGATTGTAACAATCATTCTACCACACTGCATGTAATAGCACATACATAAATAGTAATAATAAATCAAACAAAAAAGCTGTTTAAAAATTTAGACTGTAAAGTGTAACAGTAAAATTAGCAAATGAACCATTTACGGAAAGATCTAATAGAGGTGAACAATAATTCCATAGGATAAAAAAATAATATTGATTTTAGGTAGATTTTTTTTATATTGCATTTGGTAGCTTTTATATTTATATTTTTTTATATTGAATTTTTTTATCGCATTAAGCAGCTTTTTCTATTTATAAAAGCAAACCATTTTCGACGTTACTAACATCATTATCTATAAAAGGCGCTTTTCTACGTTCATATTATGCAAACTTATAAACTAGATATTTATTAGCAATCTTCTAAGGATAACATCCTTTCCTCGATTCGAAATGCTATTCATTTCTTTCAAATTCAAATAAATTAACCTATAAATATTAATTACAAAACATCAAAACGTACTTAATTCCGTGGAATTCGCGGTTTTTTTTACACC
>JABFOX010000196.1:0-19636 GCA_022817665.1 Axea sp. ZL-2020
AAAGAAACAAAAACTGTTTCAACTGTTAAATAAACTTTTAAAAGTCCCCAAGAACATTTAATGAACATATATTTGCAGATACAATTTACTACTTTATAGAAGATTGTATTATTACATTCATTCTACATGCATTTTAAGATGTGTAAAATTAAACGTATGAAAATATGCGCGTAAAAAATCATCAAAAGAATTCGCTAAAATAATCATTTCGCAATGCAAAAAACATCTGCACCTTTCTCTCGATAATTGAGTGACACTTTTTGAAACATTGTACGCAAGCAATTTATAAATTACCTTTCACTAAAGGACATGCATTAACGCATATCATTAACACTCAAAGATCGAATCGAAATTTGATCGGAAAGAAAGAGGTCCCACTTTTCAATGAAAAGTGTAACACTTGTTCGCATAATTAAAACAACTTTTTTGATATAATTGCTCGACTGCGAATTATCCAATTCCGTTTTTTGCAAACGATAAAAATCATTTGCGGAATTCGGAAGAGAATTTGCACGATTGACTAATTAAAAATAAAGTTACTTCACTGAATTCTGCTTTTTTTATACAAAAAGTAAAAACGCAATCAAAGATGGTTAAATATTTTATCAAATTTTTGTAATCGAGAAGAAACTTTACCATTCGAACCGTAATTTCGAGATATCTAAACTGTAAACGTATTTGTTGCAATTAAATCTGCATCACGAATTCAATTTGTGTTGATGATAATTTTATTCATAATTAAGCATCGGTTCACTGTTTTACAGTAACTTATTATTTGCAATTTGAAAATCCGTTTGGTGGGAAAGTGGATGTTTGGGGAAAAAAATAGAGATGCATCTGCGAGCTCGCAGCCAATGAGATGTTGCGATTGCCGGCTGTCGCGTGGCACGGGTACACCTGTCCGAAAAAGTGTTGCTTATCCTGCTAGAAGAGTCTTCGCAACCAGGAGGCAAAGGGCAGAAGGCTACTGCTACACTGTCAGCTGCTGCGGCAGCTGAAAGAGATCATTGCCAAAAGATGATTATTCTGTGTCTTCGTAATTACAACGCAGCATAATCGATTGTCATTTCCTATCGTATTTTTACAACTCTAACGTTCCATTTTGCATTAAAGCAAAACTTCTATTTCCGGCAACCGTACAAAAATACGAACTGTGGGTTTTATAAAAAGTGAAATTAATTTTTTCATGATTCGCATTTACGCGTGTTCATATCCGCGTACTTATTAAACATCCGTACCTTTTTAAAATAGTTATTCAACGTCACTAGAGATTTTTGTGTCGGTAGAGTTTTTGCAATCGTTTTAATGAAGAATTAAAAAGCACACGTGTACGTTTTAAAATGTTGATTAAAACTTGTAGAGTGGATGCATCAATGAACGGATTTCAACTTCGCACAGATCAATGCTTTTTCAATTTTCAAGTGTCAAACTTCAACCGAGAAGTATTGTTTTAATTTTACACAAGTGTCCGTATAAAAACTGCGTGCACTTGTATAATGATGTGAAATGCGAGAAAAGCATCCCCGCCACAGATTCTTTGCGCACCATTAAAAACTGATATTTTGGAAGTGCGCTTTCTTCGCATCAATAATCGCTCCTCACAACACGGTATATTTTTTTCACATTCGATGCATCGTTAGATCTTTTTAAAAGCATCGAAAGTGTAACGTCGTTTGGTGGGGGAAGACGCTAAATTGCACACCACGTGACCGCAAAACGCGTGCTCCGCAGCTGCGGCGCGTTTTCGGTCGCTTCACTCCATCTGCGATCGTTCTTGTCGTGAGCTCACCCGCGACAGTCAATCGGCGCCAAGTGTTGCCGAAATTCGTATCGCTATTCCTTCGATCCGGTCGAAGGGTCTTTGCGTTCGTTTCGAATCGCATGGACGATCATTAACTTGTTGCAGAGATCAAATAAGAAAAATGTGAAGTGACAGCGACGTTGGATTTTCAAGTCGACAACGAGTAGCAATAAAATTTGGATTTGCTGAAGAACGGAAGTTGAATTTGGCGAAAACGGAAAAATGGAACGCAAGGCGGTTTTGCTCCTGGGGGTGGCTGTGATTCTGGCTCTCGTGCAGGTAAATGAATAACTTTTTACATTTTGTGTGCGTCAGTTTTGAAATAAAACTTTGTTCCTGTTTATTGAATTTTGATTTTATAATTTATATCACCAAAGTAAGGTTTTCAGTATGATTTTTGGTCTTGTACAATTTATGAAAAATAAATGTAGTGAAAAACAATAAATTGAATCGTAAGATCTGCGGTCATATATGTTTGATTCAAAAAATGTGTAATGAATCGGTGATTAATAAGGTAGCATTATTATATATACATATAGAGCTACCATTATTAATTAATTAGTTTTTATAACTAATGAGTTTTAAGTCAAAGATCATCGAATTATAAAACGAGAATGTTTTCAAGAATAATAAAATAATGCATAAAATGAGTCAGTTATAAATAAAATTATTATATTACTCTGTGTGATCTACCTAACTTTTCAAAAACATACAAATCACAATGTAATTCATTTAATTTTGTATTGATATTTTAATAATACAACATTTGTGTAACAAAATATTCATTCAAATAAAGCAGTTTTTCCATTATTTTGCATCGTGTGGTTTGTATTAATAACCAAACTGTGAAACGTGCTAGAAACTAAATAACATTTAATATTTTAATTTGTGTAAATTGTACTTTTCTATACAGTTTATTTTTATTTTAATATCTTTATTCAATTCTTGTGTTCATTTTTAAATAGAAAAGTGTAAAATGGTTTTTAATGCTTTTTTAATTGTAAATATTTAACAATTATTCGTAATAATTTTCAAAATATACAAAGCAAATAATATATGAAAATTTATAAGAAATTAAATTACGAATAAAAATGATAATATATCTTTACTGCTTTATCTTTTGAGCACTGCGTTATTATATTAAAAAAAAAAAAAAAAAAACAAATAAATAAAAACAGAATTTAACAATATTAATAACAATAATAAAAGTATACACAAAATTAGCAAAAAGTTATAAAATTAAAATACACAATAAAATTTTTATCTCAGTAATAAAACAATATATAGGAAATAGAACAAAAATATGTAAAATAATTTTAAAAAGGAAATATTATAATTGTATTTCACGCGACATGCTTAAAAACTGTTTCTGAAGACGAACAGTCCTGTAAAAAAATTGTTTCACACATTTTTATTACAATTTTGCTGTATATTTTCCTTGAAATTTCTCTACTCTAAAAGGAACAAAGAAAAAACTATAAATAATGACTTTATCCTTTTCCAAAAATACATTTGCCAATAAACATTAGCAAATTTAATTTACAATCACACGTCAAATCAATTTGCCTTGTTTATCGAAATATAAATCACAAACGAGCGATACTGTGCAGATATAATCTACCTTTAATAAATGTTATTATGCACCAGTATCAAACAAATATTCAATTAATACAGGTCGTTGTCGTTAACAATACCGCTTTATTGTTACCATTGTTTCAGTTCTACAATCTGATTGGATTCATTTTGTATTTCGACTTGTGCGAATTACGAACTGATTTCAGCAATAATATTGATTGTAAAGTTAACAATTAAGCAACTTTGTGAATTTTTTAAATGCATCGGAAGTCGAAACAAAAAATGTTCAAAGATAACTCGGCACGCACGTTTGTACTCCTTGCACGTTTGACCGTCTTTATAATTGCATATGAATATGCACTCGACAGAATAATGCACTTGTGTCGTGTCTCGGGTCTCATTATAAATGCCAATTTTGTTTCATTCTTTGCTTTTATTTTTCACTCGAATTAAAATTTCAACGATTTGTTGCATTTTTTGCTCAGAGTCTTGACTCGATTTAATTGCAATAATTAGTCGATTATAATGCATCATCCTATTTTGCAACAAATTCTGTGTCGTTCAAAAGCGTTTTTGTTGTTTTGCTGAATTTTGTTTGGTAGGAAAAATTAAATGCTCTGTCCCTTATTTAAATTTGTAATCAGATTAAACAAATTTCGCTATTTTTGGGACGGGTTTTGACGAACGATTTTGCCCAAAGGCATAAATAAAATGTAGTAAAAGATTTCCGCTCGGATAAAGAAAGAGGTAATTCTCAACGGGAAGCATTAAGTTGGGAATTGTTGCAAATTTCGCGATACGATCGGATAACGAATGCGGGTTGTGTCTGAACAAACGAAAGGGCTGAAATAAGGGGGAGGTTAACAGGAAGAAAAAATAGGGGGGCGCGGAGGAAGAGCGCGTCGGTTGAACCGGAAAGATCAACCTGGTCAAAAGTCCGCGCTAATAATGCATAGAAATCGTGGGAGTCTCCTTTATTGTGGCCGTTGGTTTTATTGAAAAAAGCGCTGCGTCAGTTTCCTCGTGGGACACGGTTTTTCATTATAATTTCCTTGGGAAACTTGCAGCCATCGCAATGTGCCTTCAGACGTTTTTAAATCAGTTTTCAACGACTTACATAACGGATTTCAACATTTATTTTGTAAAATATTGTAGTTACTGGTATAAAGTATTTTGCAATATCATATTTGTATGCACGTTTATTCCGGTGCTTAATTTAATTGTTGTTTCACTTCATTATTTTTATTTGTGCGTTATTTCATTTTAGAAGATCGTATTTTTAAGCAGAGCTTTTAAAGTTGAGCTTTCTAAAGTAGAGCTTTTGATGACATGCATGTATTTATCACCAATGATAGGCAGTGTATTTTCCTGTAAAATTATTTTAATATTATCATTTTTGGACATTTTATTACCTAAAAAAAGTTTCACGTTTTTAATATAAATTATAATATTATTTCTTATAATAAATGTGTCTAAGTGAATAGATTTAAATAAAATTTGTTAAATACAATTTTACGAAATTGTAAAGAACAGTGTGTAATAATTCACGTGTAAAAACTCAAAATAAGACAAATATATAATATATTGTTTTTTTGACAGTTTCAATTTATAACAATGAAATTAAATAAAAAGTATTTGTAAAAATTAGATAAATGTTCTACTATTTCACTTTTACAGTGTTCCAGGATATTTTTTTTAAATTATTCATTAAATATTTTAATTGAATATAAAGACTGCAAAATGTGTAAAAAAATCTTTTTCGACATTGCCAGTGTTTTTCTGGGTTTTTTTTTCGACATATTTACTTTCAATAGTATTTTTTTTACTATATACAATTATAGTATGCACTTTAAACGTACATAATATAATATACTCCTGTGAAATATTGAGTAAAAACACTTATTTCATTACTATATCATCACAATTATTATACAGATAATGAAAATGTTATATATTTTTTTATGTGGCGTGCATTAAATTGGTATTTTATTACGTTATTTTATAATAAAAGTGGACATCGAGACCTTACATTTATAAACACATAAATATTGTAAATTATAATTTTGCTGAAGTAACATAATCAGTAGTAGAACATACCAGAGAAGATACTCAGATCTTAAGCCGAGACGAAAATATAACGCTAAAATTATATTTTAGATCAAGTAAATTAATTTAAGCGAATAGAAACGCAAATAAAAATTCAGGTATGTTTTATTTTTAAGGTATATTTAAGGTAAATTGCGTTGTTTTAATTCAAATTTTTGAAAGTTTTCTCACGGCAAACAATTGAAATAACAACTCAAATAATAAAGTATATTTTTCATCCTTTTTTATTTCATACGAGGATTTCTTTTCGACTGTGTACTATAAACGTTTATACGTCCATTATAAGTTACTAATCATTTTTTCTTAAAAACTTCCAAAATGTAAACGAGGAATAACTACGCATGCATATCTTCTCAGATAATTGAAGGTAATATTTTTAACCACACAAACAAATTACTCTGAACGCAACAAATAAGGTAAAAAACTAAAAACTGCACCGTCGCGTTTAACAAAGAAAAACATTTTTTAAAAATGCTGTTCGTTATTTTTATCCGGAGAAGTTTGTTTGTTTCATTCGTAACGTATACCTGCGTATTTGTTACATTTTTTCAGTTTCCCTTTTGCATAAAACACGTACGTGCAATCGTGGGGATGCAGGTGCATGTGTGAATGCAAGTACACCCGGTGTGCATGCAGTATACACCGTCAAAGAATCCCCCTATCACACATTTTCTGACATTCTTGAAAAAAAAAAAAAATAAATTAACACATTACTGTTTTATTAAATTAATAATACAAAATTCTAAAACAATTTCTTTTTTTTATTTTTTCTTTTTTTTTAATGATACAATATTTGACACAGATTGCGGTTGTATAAATGTCTAATTCCGTCGCGAGGTTATGCGTATTTTACTTTTCGTTCTAAATTGAATATATTTTTTATGAAACTGAACAGGATTTTTATCTTGAATTTTATGTTGTCAAGAGCACTGCTCTCACGAATTAAAATTAAATCAATGTCTTCAATCCGATAATAATCACATTTTGTTCAAATTCCAGCAAAACACCTAAAACCTTCCTTGGTGCTTTGACTTCACAAATAAGTGCAGAATGAGCGCGGATCTCGTTAACGAGATATTTTAATCCTTAATCAACCCGTTTCATTCATAGGATAACAAGCCGCAATTCGGTCCATTCAAACAGCACGCCCTAGTCGGTGATTTTGATTTTTTTTTCTTTTCATTATTCATTGTCTCCAACTTTAACGCGACTTAATTACGTTCTGCAAACTTCGTGCAATCATTATAGCGGTGACGTTTTGCTTAACGTTACTTTTGCCAACTTTGTGTGCGCGGCATTCTTTCATATACTTTTTATTTCGTTGCAAAATTATGCTGTATTATTAATGTTCAATAACTAATAATCAACAACGCGTAATCGAATAATAATAAAGCAATAACAATAACAACAATATAATAATAATAATTTATGGTACAGTTATAATACTATGTAAACAAGGAATTTTTCTAACTAACATGGGATATACTCGTAATAAAGATGTAATGTGCATGACCAGTTATTACTATTTAAAAAGCATATATAAAAATTACCACCTTGATATGGAATTTTCAAAAAAATGAATATTCATTTTTTTGCTTTGAACATATTCTCATTTCTTGCCCATATATTTTATATTTTGAAAGTGAAACTTTATCAATCATTACCAAGATATTAATATTTCAATAAACTGAAAATCAAATTTATTGTATGACATATAAAAAAATTATCGTATAACAAATAAAATAAAAATTATATATATTGTTGATAACAACATATTCATATGTTATGAAATGCACAGTTTCTTATAATAACTACAAATATATTAAAGAACTAAATAATTCACATTTGATATTTTTAATGAAGCAGATGTTTCTTTTGATTTGATGTTCATTCAAACATTATTTTTATAGTGTGATACAAGTTTGATAAAATAAAATTTTATCAAACTTGTAATTCAGTTATTCATTTATTCATTTATTACATTTGGTTATTGAGTAATAGTATATTACATAAATTATCACTTATCACGTGTTTGTTCATAATTTTCATGGATCAACAATGACTCGAAGCAAACATAGTTTTATTAGCCTTCGGCTAACAAATCTAAGTAAGATCACACTGTACCGCAAGCTATTCTGCATGCTTCGTTACATCTAATTACTTAACTCATCGCAGATAGAACATATAAATAGACAGTTGCGATCTGGATCAATTATTTTTAATCAAAATTACTTTTACGGAAAATTTGAACCACAGCCGAAGTAACAACATTTCGCTACAATCAAACTATTCTACGGGACATATTTTAGGTCATTTTTATAATATTTTATAAATACTATTTTCTATAAATTATGTGAAATTAAGCAGAATATTTTCTATAGAATTTTTTAACAAATATTCTTACTGTTTAACGATTAATTAATTAACAATAATTCATGAATTATTTAGAGGAAGTAAAGAATAAAAATGTAATTTATTAATTTCCAAAGAAATGTTTTCATTAGTTATTTGTTTTTTTTATAAAAATTTTTTTTTTTTTTTTTAATAATCAGCGTTTTGTACTTAAAATGAATTAAAAAGTTTTATACTGAATTATGGCCCAGTTACTAAGTTTATAATGATTTATTAGTGAATATTGAATGATCTCCAATGAAAATTATCTCGAAAAAATTATTTAAATTGTTCTGAGAGTTCTTAATCTTTTTTAAAAATCTTTTGCACTGTTATCTCATATTTTTTAACCTAACACTTCTGTCCGCATTGTAACATGCATAGCTATTATCTTGGACCATGAATGTTGTCCTTAATAATTCATGGCTTTTTTTATTATGTGGATGAAAAGAAATTTGTTTACATTTATCAAAAGATTTATAATTTTTATACAATTTTCTTGTTTTATGTATTCATTTAATGTATGTTTGTAAAAAGAATGTTGAGTAATATTTTGAATTTAGGTAAAAACTTAATTTGTCGCAGTAATTTGAAAATTTAAACGTAATATTTTAATATTGTAATTATGCTTAAATTCATTGATTAAGTTAGGATAATTTCAATTTTAGACACTGAACATAATTTAAAACAAATTATTAGTGGAACATTATAATTTATATCTGCAAAATGTAAATCCACTCTTAATACAATAAAGTATTTCATTCGTTAAAATGTAACATTAATCGTAATTATTAATTAATTATATTTATTTCAAATTATTCTTGTCTTAAAAATATTGAAGCCGACAAAATATTGTTACCACAAAAATTGAAATAATAGGTTGTACATTTGACTCACGTGTAGGAAGTTACAAGAAAAGCAATATGGAATAATCCTGCGATCCATGGAAGTGGGTCTTTCTGGACTCCAACTGACCCCTTCGTTAATGTGGATCGTATGCATGTATCTTGCATTGTAGTTAATTTCACATACAACACTGTGGGCATCATATTATTTTGATTTCAAATTAATTCATACAAAAACTCAAAATATTATAATGTGTTGTATGCACAATTATTAACTAATAAATTATTAGTACAATTCCCAATTGTTTGCTTATTTATGTTTTTTTTATATTTAGCTAAAATACAGTGTTTTAATAGTTTCAATTTTGCATAAAACTGTTTCTTGTATTGCAATGAAATTAATGTTTAAAATAAAAAATGTAGACAATTTAATTTTAAATTACAATAAGTAATTAATTAAAAAAAAAAAGGGGGCAGCACTTAATGCAAATCAGTAAATCGACAAATCAATAAATCATCATACAAACCTTAACATATTATTTTTTGTTCGATTAATAATGAAAGGTTATTACTTTTTGCAATGTTTACCATTTTATACGAAGTGCATATTTGCATTTGAAAACTGATAATTACATGAAATATTTCTTTGAAATAATAAAATTAAGAATAAAATGTTTTATAAAGAGATATATATTTATAATCGTATATAACAATCAATATAATAAATCAATCGCTGTATTAAACATAATATGCATTATACTTATAAATAGTTAAATTAAAAAAAAATGCTGAAAATCATATAAAACTTTAATCAGAAGAAATTCCACAAGAACTTTTTTATTTAATAAAACAAAATAAAATTCTTTTATTTGATTGAAATTCCTTTTGTTTTTGCATTGTTTCAACATTATTTTCGATCGAAATCATATAATTATACTTTTTAATATTAGAAAATATAAAAAATATATACTGTATTAAATTTTACTTCTTTATTACTGTAAAAGTTCAAGCATATTTTGATGATTCTATAGATTAAAATTATTTTAACAAAATAATAGTACTAATGAGAATTCCATTACCTGTATTGAGAATGGAACTTTTGCATTGTAAAAGGATTTAAAAACTTTACGTAATTTTTAATATAAATTCTTGATTAGTTTTTGTTTTTCGAAATGAGATGTTTTAAACATACTAGTTCAAACATTCAGTTGAAAACTCTTATCATAATGAAACAGAGCTTGAATTATCAATGATAATATAAATAAAATATAGAGATAAAATAATTACATAAAGTGTAGATAAAATGAAATTTCATTCTGCAATTTTACAAACGTTGCTATAAAGCTGACAAATGTACGAGCTATTTTTAGTAATGCATATATTATAACGAAAAATAATACGTTTGAAAAAGATGCGGTTTTCGCGTGTGTCTCCCCTCCCCTTAAACGAAATTAATGAAAACATAGGATTAATTTCGATGCGCAAACGCGACGCACATTTCGCCGGATCGTAAACAGCTCGGTATGATGATTAGCAGGCTTTTGTTCGAGCACAAAACGGCGCGACTATATCTTGAAAGTTATTTTATGATTTTTTCATTTTACGGGTATTGCGAAAATTCAATAGCACCAACGGAATTGTTACACGGTACAATGGCCGCTTGATGCCATTCCTTTTGCCTGGCCGGAAGTCCGTTTTCGTACCCATCAACGTGTGTCTCGTTATTTCCGTCACAGCCACAACAAATATCATTCGCTTTTTTCACCCCTCTCCCCGTCACGCACATTCGCGAATCGATTCGAATTTCGCATTCGAATTAAAATGAGCATGATGACGACAACGGTACGCGAATTTTCACAATTTCTTTTAAACTTCATTGATGCAAAGCGAAACCAAAAGTCTTAAAAAATCGTTAAATTATTTTTTAATATTTCAGACATTCGTTTAATGACTGGAGAATTTTTCGTGAAAATAAAAGAAATTTTGTTTATAATTAAAAACGACCATGCTGAAGTGTTAAAAAAAACTTCAATGCATTGTAATTTTATTACGTGACCGTTTTTATACATTTTTATAAATATCAATGTCACTAATTTTAAATGGACAAAAGAAAAAAATCAGAAGAAATGTAAAAATTTGTACCTGAAAATTAATAAACGATTGTAACTTTTTTTCAATTTTAAAACATGGATCCACGATTATGAAAAGCCCTAAATTTTGAAATTAAACTGTTGAATTTATTTTGATATTTTTTCAATAATACTTTTCATCAGAAAGTTTCAAATAAATACTTTCATGAGTATATATGAAGTAACTCTTTATCTCACAATTTGAGCAAAACTTAGCCTTTTATCCTTTATTTTATATCATTTAAATTTTTTTTTTTTTAATTATTTTCATTCGGCGCAATTAAATAAATTCTATTAGTCGCGTTAATTGATTGTGTTTGAAAGGAAGGTGCCTTAATTCTTTTCCTTAATTTCATTCAAAAAATTTGCACCTCGAAATAGAAACTTGATAATTTCGTGGACAAAAAACATGCGGTGCTATAAAAAGAAGAAAGAAACCTTTATAATAAATTGTTAAGCGAGCAAAGAAAACTGGTACGTTATCCACGAAGTTTGACTTAAAATATATGCCTTCGAAGTTGGTTTCGACGTAAAACATCAAAGCTGCGAAGGAAAAAGTCGCACGGAAAAAGAACAAAATCTGCGATATAATGAATCCGACTTCTTGACGAATTTACATCGACTAAGTGTACGTGAAGGAACAACTTTTTAATTACGGAAACCGCTTTAAGATCATTTTTGTCCTACATTTTAGTTGCTTTTAAAGATCAAATTATTCCGAAAAATTGCGACTTTTGAAAGAAGAATTTTTCCCCGAAACTTTGTTCAATTTGCGTTATTATTTGTAACTTGTACAATTAACTCTTGTTGTTAATTTTTAATACATTTTCAGGTTGATGCATTGCATTTTTTTCGCGTTTCCCTCGCGGCAAGTTTATTTCCTCTTTCGCGCTTTAAGCATTTCATGAAGTTGCATTGTTTGCCTTAAAAATAATATTTGAGTCTGCGGAGTATGAGCTTTTTTCAAGAATTGTTTTTGTTTGAAATGTTAATGTTTCTCAATAAATTTTTCACGTATATCGTTGCAGTTAATTTACAGTTGTACAAATATTATCATTGAAACGTGTCATAATTATAATGAATTATTTTTTTTTAATTTTAATAAATTAATTGCTTTGCTTATTTGTAATAAATAAACGAATGATGTTAATAAGGTCAATTAAATGTTAGATTTTTGTAAAATAACTTACAGTTCTTTTCAGTTTCGTATTTATTAAAACATCTTTAACATGCTTAATTTTAGATTAGAAACTACTTAAAAAACATTCTTCAGAATTGTTCCTCTTAAACTAAATTTACCTCATTCATTTATTTTACACGACTGCAATTATATAATCCATATTACTAGCAATTTTGTCTTTTAGATCTATGTTTAAATCTGGTGAAGTTAATTTTATTTTCAAATTGCGCAATAATTTTATTGAGGATTCTGATCCACTGAGTTAATTGAGTTATAAAGTTCTTGCTAGACCAACCAGACAGAAAACAACTTTTACTATTAATCATTATACTTTATATTTCCATAACAAGAATTACATTAGGATTTAATTTAAAAATGCATTGTATATTGCAATATGTTGATAATTATACTTTTAAACGTGCATACCATATAGGGCGTTCAATTAAGAAATAGAAACTTCAAGATATGATAGTCGTAGCATCGAAAAAGATCTACTTTTAGCAAGTGTTACCTTTTACTAAACTGTGATTCAAATTTCAGTTATGAACACCACGTGGTTCATTATGTTAAAAAAGAAAAAACAATTACCCTAAATTAGTTTTCTCTTTTTTTCTATTGGTGTTGAAAAAGAAAAAAATCTACTCAAAATAGTTTTCTTTTTATTCCAAGGAATTATTGAACGGCCTTTGATTTTATTCATACAATTAAATATTCTGTATTCAATAATTTCATATATATAAATTATTTCCATTCATCTTCTTCTATAACTTTCCATTCATTTTTTATTAATGTATTATAATGTATAAATTATCAACATTACACAATAATTTTTTTATAAAAAAGACTTGTGTTCCATTAATTTTAACCGTTGTTTTTTGAAAAATCAAAAAAATTATCCCTTGACGCAAAAATATTTATTTTGAATGTATTCGCCAAAAGCTGGCGATAAATTTATTCAAATTTTATACAGGCGTTTGTTGAACTTTCCATTATTTTTTAAACTATTAGTTAACTTCTTAACATTTTACAATCATTTATTCAATATTTAATGAACGTTAATTAGATGACTTTTGCACCCGTATTCAACGTCTTCACAAGTTGGTGATTTGTTACAATTCATATTTCTCATTAATACATTAATATTTGTCATTAATTTTCTTTGTCCGTCACACAATTATTGATTTTTCATACATTACATTTTCATCATTACTTTTCACTGCTTAATTATTCTTAATCACATTTCTGTAATTCAATAACTCATAATCACATTTAACATTTCGTTTCTGCAATCGCAAAACCGATGCCTTTAAAAAGAAAGAAGTCGTTGGATTAGCATAAAAGAAGTAATTTTTATTAGATTAAACACCTGCGCTTAAAGAAAGACCCAGAGGTTGTGTTTCAACCCTCGTTTTCCAACCCCGTAACAGCAAATTGACACAACGACGCGGCGCATCCATACGAGATACTCGACTCACGTTACACGTCAAATTAAACGACTCTGCGAATTGGCTGTGAATTAACGGAAATTGTGCTGATAATGAAGATTTTATTTCAATATTTCCCGTCTCGGAATCCGACCTAACAATGATTAATGCGTTCCAATGCAAAGCAGGCAACGCCTACGCGTCCTTAGATATCGCACGGGGATCACTTTAATTATTTTTTGCCGTATGGATCACAACGCAGAAATTAATGTCGATCGAATATAGGTCGCGTGTGATTTTACGTGCGCTGGAAAACCATTGCCCGTAAAATTATCCAGATTATTGAGCATCTTGGAATTTAATTCATTTGATTGCAAACATTTTATTTGATATCAGTTATTTTATGACTGCAAAAAATGCGAATTGTATGACGTAAAAGTTGTACAACGACAAATTGAAAAGTTTGAACTTTTTCAGACTCAGAAATATAATCTAAATTCACTTTGAATAATTTATTACTATTTCGTTAAGAAATTATTGTTCTGAATTATTGAATATCAACCTTAGTTTTATATCAAAATTATACATACCTATAATTGAAACAGCAAGTCTAGGAATTTAGTTCTATATTAACTAAATGTTTCCTTTTTGCATTAAACGTATAACAGGTAACAAAATTTCATTTTCTCTTAAGCTGAAATATTGCAAAGGTACCAACTCATAAATGACATAGTGTCAGTTTTAATAAATCGTTATTAATTGGAATATATACCACCATTTTTAGACTCAATTTTTCATTGAACAATTGACTCATTGATTCAAAAATTCCTAGTCGAATTTTCTTTATTGGAAATAGCTGCATTTATATTTCAGTTCTGCTTTTTCAAATTGTTTATTCAAAATTACAAAGTTCAGTTTTAAAATCCATGAAAAGATATCAATATACAATCATCGTTTTACATAGCAAAACATTCGTATGCTTTCATACAAAGTGAGAAAAATTGCATCCGAAATGAAGTTTAAAGTTTATTCTAATAAAAATTATTAATAAAATAACAAATATGATTTATAATAACAGTAATAATTTATTATTTACATCACGGTTTCAACATAAATTACTTATAAAATATAAGCTAATATAATCTCACGAAGCGTGAGAAAGCGGCTGATTTCTTACATGAAAAATTTTACCAAAACAACCGACGTACTAAACTAGACTCTCCTTAATAATCAGTACCTGAATAAATTCATCAATAAATATAGAGAAATATGATTGGATTCTGCATATGGGAACAACGTCCATTATAATAATAAAGTACATGAAAGCACAAACGATACTATTCATTGTAATAATCTTAAAATCGACTTGTACTTTGTCAAAATAAAAGATAGAAACGATACATTAACGAAATCTAATATCTTGTATAGTATTCCGTAAAAAGATTATAATAAAATATATATGAAACAAAGTAAGTATTGTATAGAAAAATACTGTGCACGTGAATATAATGTAAAACTCATCCCCCTAAAATTCATCTGTGTTACAAGACACAAAGTCAATAATAATGACGTCATTTATTACGATGAAATTAAACTTATACAATCGGAAAAAATTATAAAAAAATATTATGATATTAAAGAACATACTGAAAAGAAACAATACAATGAATAAGAGAAGTAAATGGATTGAGTTTGGTACATGACGCTATTCAAATAAATTTCGAAAAATCTACTACATCGATCGTATCTGAAAAGTGTATCGACCCATAATTATACTTGAACATATATTTGTGTAGTATAGAAACAATGTAGTGTACTCATTTATTATTTAAATTGCATTTAAATTTAATTTAAATTATTTATTTATTCACTTATTTATTTACCTATTTATTTCGTTAAATGTAACAAAAAACTATGTTAAATTATTCACTTAAATAAATAGTTAAAAATTAAAAATTAGTGACAGTCCATGAAAAATATGTATGAAAATATTTAACTTTATATTTCAATTTAAATTTCATAGACCCTCTAAAAAATAACGAAGCTAATAAAGCTTGTATTATCCTTTCGCTCTGTAGAGATCCATACTATAAGAACGAAAACTCGGAAACGTAATAAATACACTCAATTAAAAAGTATCAAAAAAGTATTGGTTCTCCTGATACAGACAAAATTCATAAATATTGAGTGAAATAATTTAAAACAATTTTTTTACTTTTAACGGACTCAAATATTTCAGTTCAGTATTGCTAGCGTCTTCAGATCTATAGTAAAATAAAGTAAAAATAACAATAAAATATTCAAGTAACACTGAAGAAATTATATTAATATTGAACATTTTCGAACTATTTTTCCCATATTGATTCAGCATTAAAAAATGTTACATTAAAGTTTAACAGTATGGTTATAATATTGCAAAGCTAATAACCATTATATTATTTTAAATATATTTAATTAATTATACATTAAATGTTGGTTCGAAATTAATGTTTTATATTTACTAGTTATGTAAAGATTATATATACGTGTTATAATTAAATTTTACTATAATTCTGGTTGTCTACGCCTTTAATTAATTTGCTCTGTGATTAAAATCATCCAAATCTACCTCGTTGATGTAAAAATAAGTTTAATAAGAAATTATATAGAAAATATCGAATTAGTATTTGAATCAAAAGATTCGTATAAAAATAGTTTAAGCGAATTATCTGATTCGATAAAAAAAAATAAAAATCATCATGAATTGGAGTTATAACCGAAATTGTCTTTTATTAGAACCAAATGCGATTCGATTTTAAATATAACTCTCTAATTGCCTAAACGAGCATTCATTGATTCTGTCAGAAAATGATCAATTATAAGTGAAATTCCATGTTTATATTTAAACACTGATTAGATACAGTTTTATCAATTTTTCGTATTTCTTTCATTCCGGACTTTTTTGAAACTAATATAAAAAATTTTAAATTAAATCGTCGAATCCTATATTTGTATATGTATTTTCATTTTATTGTTTTGTTGTTATAACAATAAATCAATATTGTTCCTGTTTTGTTCATTTTGTTAATAATTATACATTAAGAAAAAAAGTACAAAGAATAATTAAATTCCACCTATACGTTTAATTTTACAAAATGCATCAAATGCATAAATTATTTGATAATTGCAATTTGTGGAAAATTATATCGACAGAAACATTGAAATTATTTATTTATTCATGAATAGTTTAATGAAAATATTTAGCCTACTTTTTGAATTTTAATTCAGTTAAATAAATTATTGAATTTTTCTTAATTGGTAAAATTATAATAATATAATAGATCTAAAATATAATAGTATAAAATATTACTGTAAATATATTTTATAAATAATTTTACAAATTAGGTTTTTATTTATTATCGTGTTAGTAAGTTATTTTCAAAAACATTTTGATTACAGCACATTTATTATTCATTGTACTTTTTAATTATACAACAGTTTCTTAAACGCCCAACACTTTGACATTTTATAAAATGGTCTGCAGTTGCACAAAAACGTGATAAGAGTTATTTGCTTTTACACCATCGTTGTCGATTAATTAGATAAAACTCGAAGTTTTTTTGCTATCGTAATTAGCTTTCTTTTGTCATACTTTCGTGCTTTGTGAAGACCATTTTTTTTAATTGTAAAAAAATAATGTCAAATGAAATTAAGCAATCGTTTAACATTTAAAAAGCTTAAATAACAAAACATTCTTTCCGTGAAGTTCTATTTTCAAAATTAAAAGTGGTATGTTTTTGTTAATTTAAATTCAGTTAATTACCAGTATTGAAACGGAAAAAGAATAAAGTACTTTAATTGTTATTAATCAGTTCTCAACTACTTTAATCAATAAATTTAATCTAACGTGATTCTGATTGTAAAAATATCCAAATCATTTAACCCAGATCAGGGATCATTCTCCAATTTCATGTCTCTGATTTTGAAAACATTCGTTTCCTTTTGTTTTGAACGCTCAGTGAGGAAGATTGACATGAAAAATTTTGAAAATGCAAAGGAAATGCGAGTTGTTTTGGGATAATCGTACGGTCTCCTAACAACGAACAAGAAACGCCGGCTGTTCGTCAGCTGACTTTAGAAACAGCCGGCGCGTGCCGCCTATGTCGGCAGCTGTTCAGCGATCATTTTGCCTGCTTTGCATACTTTATAATAAAAAAGTAAACACTGAATCGTATAATAATTACATAATCCTCAAAACCTGGAGAAACCAATCAATCTCGTTTTATGTTTATCCGTGTAATCAAAAATCAATGGTGTTGTTTCACAGATTCATTCTATAACAAACAAATGTTATTTAAAGAAATTCAATTTCATTCTATATTTGAAAAAAAAAAAAAACATTTATTTGTAAAATAATTAATTACCGCTGAATAAAAATTAAATTATAATATTTACAAAAAAATAAAAAAATGGGAATATGATTTTCAAACAAATAAAAATTAATTAAAGTTACACAAATGACCTTTATAGCATTAAAAAATTAAAGTGGTTTTTTTATCATAGGTAGACTAAACGTATGAATTCAAAATTTAAGGGACGCGATGCATAAATTTTATCGCAAGGTGTCTGCTGTATGATATTTTTAGACTAAATTGTCGATTTTGTAACACTTGTCCTAAAGTAGATGAACATAAGTCAGGATTGTAAATCCGAAACAATTATGGTTATTGCATAAAGGTGTAAAATACAAAAAATATATAAATAAATTGTTAATAATTCATACAAGTTACTTATTAATAACTGATGTGGTTTTAAAATATTTATACATGTATATTTTAAACAATTATTATTATTAACAATGCGTTTAAATATATTTTATTTATAAATAGAAGAATGGTATCTGATACGTCTCTTTTGGAAGCCAATTCATCACTCGACAGGTGGATAGACTTGTGACTGAAACATATGCAATATCACCTTTTATATAGTATCTCATATTTCTTAAGTCATGTGTACAAATTAAATTTACTATAAAATAATGCTATTATAAAATTGACATTATGGCACCTTTGATAATAGACCTGTAACTTTATTTGGTACATTTCCTTAAAGAAAAAATATTCACCGAGGAAAGTTTAATGATAAAAAGAGTTTTTTTTATAAAAAAATATTTAAACGAATATATGAGCTTTCAATTTAATTTAATTACTAAAACAAGTTTTTTATTAAAAGTGTAGTTTGAATTTAATTTGTATGCATTTGTTCAACAATCGAAATGGTTTTTTCTTAGACAACAATTTTTAATTTTGTATTTGAAAACCTAATAATGTATTATTCATGTTTTGAAACAGAAGTACATGGGAATTAAAAGTATTTTATTTTTGATTCTAAAAAACTAAATATTTAATTGATAGTTCTTACACAAAAACTTGTTCACGTATTTCATTTTATGAATAGAATATGTTCATTTATCATTGTAATTATAATTTCACAAAAATTCTTTGATTTCTGAATATAGCATAGTCACACATTTTAAATATAGTATTTCGACTAGATTTAAATAAATTTTGATACTTGATTTTTATAATAAATCCTTTTAAGAACATGATAAATCTCAAATGAATCTTGTTTAAGAATAGATAAAAATATATATGTATATATTAATTGTTTTATTAATACTCTAGAACTACGTACATATTTTACAAGAAATAAATTTGTAACTGATTTTTCAATATCTATCTTAATTTATTTGCAAAAATATATATTTTGCATGATTGTGTTAAAATGAGTTAATCAAAATTCAATAAAAACTTCTGTGCTTTAAACACATCTAAAATGAATTTGAATTCTCGATCTATCAGTAAAAGTGTCTGTTCTCACAGAACTAGATTTCAAAAGTATTTTGAATAATGTATTTTTTCAGGTGAATTGGTGCCAACCGCATATGCGTCATCATCGAATGGGCCCGCATTGCAGCAGATGCAGTCCAGGTTGGGGCGTAACCAAAAATTGTGCCCGAGGCCGTGACACCGAGTGTAGCAAGTGCGTCCCAGGAACGTACCGTCCACACCTTACTATTCAACCCTGTTGGATTTATTCCAGGTGCGTACCCGGATTGTTCAAGGCCAACCCATGCCAACCAAAGAAAGCACCAGTTTATGTGTCCTGCCAACGCCCAACCCCCAACCAACCGGCCCTTACGCAAC
>JABFOX010000197.1:0-19591 GCA_022817665.1 Axea sp. ZL-2020
CAAAATGAACTGTAAATCTAAATACGAAAAAACAGAAATTCTTTTTTAAACCTGCAACATACTATAAATAATAAAAAAAAATAAAAAAAAAAAAAAAAAAAAAAAAAAAAAAAGAAAAAGAAGAAAAAAATCGAATAAATAAAAGAAGCCTATCTCTTATTTCCTTTAACATCTCTTTTTTTGAAGGAAGGAAAACATAATGATAGAACATGAACTCGCTTTTATAAAAGTTTAATGAATTTTAATCAGTAATAGCGATTAATAACGTCTAGAACTCTAAAATATTTAGTACATTTGATGTGTTTTTCATACTTTAATTACACTAACCATACAGTTCATTTATCTATTCAAAAATGTTATGTATGGCTCTTTCATATTTGCCCTAGCGAATAAATTATGAATATTACCAAAATAAATATTTTAATTAGATACTATCAAATACCTAATCGATTCAACTATCAATGGAATATATATATAATGTAATGCAGTTCTTTATAAGATACTAATGGTACCAACGATAATTTAAGTAAGATAAGTAAGATCAGACATACTTTTCAATTATCAGCTTTTTTGATATACATTATTTAATATGTATTATTCTACTTAATCATTATTTATATTTAGTATATTTATACATTTTATATCTCTTAATTGTTTATGAAAGAAAAAAGTTTATTATCAATGAAAATGGTGACATTATCATATAGAATATGAATCAATGATGAATAAATATGAACGTTTAATTTTACTAAAATGAAGTATTAATATAAATTATTGCACATGTAAAAATGAATAATTACGTAGAATGAAACATTAATAAAACAACGATAAAAGATTGTTTCGTTTTCTATATTCATCTTTAATAATGGATTCCGCGTTACTTAGGTTGTTCTGTTTGAACTTACAAGTGTCTTTTAATTTATTAAACAGTAAAATTGATCTAAAAATTAAATAATATGATATTATTTAATTATTTTTATTTAATTAATTACTATAAAATAATGCAAATTTAACGTAAAAATTGATAACGTTGATTATATACAATTATAATTAAATATTCTCTCAAACATTCATGCAGATATAAATTTAGTAAACAATTTAATAATAATTAAGCTGAATACATAAAAAATAATGTAACAAATTTGAATTAAATAAAAATTTAGTAAATAACATTCATTATTAAATACGATTAGCGGTGCTTTCATTCTTTGACAGAATTTTATTTACTTTTTTCAGTTTTTATTTTTATTATTTTAATTATAATTATTATATTTATAGTAATTTACTAATTATAAAGATGAAATTAATAAAATTTCGACGAAAAGTATATATTTGATTAATTTATATTTACAAATACGTAACTTTTTAGTGTTGCATAAGTATTATTTAGACAAATTAACCTTTTGTTTTGATTGGTAATTCTATTTTATGTGGTATTTATCGTTAATAATATGATAAAATTAATATAGACCCGTATTAACTATGCATAAAATATCCATTTTATATATACGAACAGTTTGTTCTGTTAATTTCTTTTGCATTGTCGCTTCGTTTGGATTAAGAGTATATGTGTCACATCGGAGTGTAATTCATATAACTGTTGAATACTGCGCACAAAGAAAGATTATGTTTTTATATCATTCAACGGTGCATTTTTATCGACTGACAAGCGCAACAAAATAATTTTAACTATACTGAAAAATACCTCTTGTATTTTAATTAATTAGAAAATATAATTACATTAGCTTTACAATTATAATTTAATAATGCAAATTAGTACATTAAAATTTACTTTGAATGAAATTAACAAACCTATTCAAAATGTTTTCGTGGAGCGCTAAATTAGAAGATTTCAATTTTTTTTTATTCTGATTGTAACAGAAGAATTTTTTGTCTGCCGTTATCGGTTACCATGTTTTCGCTATTAACAGGGCACCCTGTTGTTTTCATTCAAAATAACCAGTAACTGGATGATACAAATATATGTCTCAGAAACTGTGGACTACAAAATAGAAATCGTAAATAAGTAATTCAAATAAATGATCCAATCTTTATATAGTATGCTTTAATAAAAAAATTTTATTGAATGTTTCATTTTCTTTTCAGTCTTTGTATATTCAATAAAAAAATCATGAATTTTTTGTATTACAATAAAATATATGCATTAAATAATAATTTTGTCATATATTGGAATGCAATACGACGCCATGATAAACAAGGAACAAACATGGAATTTTCTAATATTCTTCCCGTCAATTCGGACGATTTAATTAGTCAGTGAGTTCATTGTTGAGATTCTCGCACATTTTGTGACTCCCTTAATATCGTACTTTAAACCGAACTTGGAAGTTTGAAGAGATGATGTATGAATATTCAAGAACTTCCTCGACTGAAAGTTGGCATCGTTGGGAAAACCCTGGCATGCATTTTAGAAATTAAGAGCCATTTATACAGACCACACAATAGTGTATGTAAAATTTGAATGGTCGTTGTGTGAAAAAGATTGTTCAAGATATAAATTAAATGCTGTAGAAGGGATCCACTGACTATTTCGATAGATAAGTCTTAAATATATTAAGAGATGACTCATGATGACTATTTTAGAAATTGTATTTTGAAGAAACAAAAATATTTACTTGCATTTTTTTATATATTTTTTTAATGATATTTAATTTAATGGTTTCTTAGTTCAACTTTCACTTTGCAGTTATTGATATTGAATGCCATGTAACAAATTTCAATTATAATTTCATAAATTCTTAATTACACGAATATTTTGAAAAATTAAATCGATTTGTTCAGAAGTGTATAATAAGTAATTTGTAGTTTCTGAATTGATACTCGTTAATAAAGTAGAACTTCAACTTATGTTTAAACGAACAATTTATATTTGTTATAAACTTCAAATATTTACAACTGATTGTTTATTTAGCATACGTACTTAAAGCTTTATTGGGTCACGAATTTACACAGCCCGCAGGTAACAGTGCAAATTCGAAAGTAACACAACGTTTTCATCCCAATTAGAAGTGTTTTTAAAAACAGTAATAAATGGAAATAATTGGTGTAATATGTAGCATGAGATATAAATAAAATCTAACTGATATAAAAAATTATTTTATAAATTTTGTTTATAAAATAGATTTATTAAATATTGAATTATTAAACGCAATTAAGAAATTAAATTATCAAAAGCGAAATATACAGGAAAAACAATTTTCAATTTTTTCTTAATTAAAAAAATAAAACTCCGTTTTTATTAGTTTGATATATATATTTTATATTCAGTCAGCACTAAAACAATCGAAGAAACTTTATACGGCGTGCAAAGTGCAGAATTAAAGCAGACGAAACTACTAATGTTGGGAACTTCGTTAATTCTAAGTCTACGAATTTGATGCGACTGAAAGAGAGCAATTTATGCGTCAAATAATTGGTATCCGCAGATATTCGCATTTATTACTGCTCGCGGAATAAATCGAGATTAAGAACATGAATAATGAAACCGATCGTGGTTTGTCTTCGTGCCTCGGGGGCTATGAAATTGCAACGAAAAAGCACGCTCAACCAATCCAAAGCAGCATTCGGTCTACAAATAGTTGAGGAGTGGCTATATTTCATTGAAAATCCGAATTGCGAGGCAAAGTGCAGGGATAAATTTTCGTACTCTTTTAATTACCAAGCTTTCTCAAAGCTGTGAATTCGGAGAAGGCCGCGATCGACGAAGAGTATTCGGACGTCGAACGAATGTTGAAAAGAAAACAAAGTTTGCACGTTTTTAAAGCAGAGTGGCTTAAGATGGGTTTGTAAAACCGGAAAGATACGAACGAAGCGAAGAAACGAACGATAGATGAGTCGAAAAGAGTTTTGTAGGTAACTCACGTGCCTTGTGCGATTTCGACCTTTTTTCACGCAAAAAAGTTTGAAAGCCGCGAAGCAAAAAGTGCGCTCTATCGAACGGAAGCGGCAAAGAGTCTGAAGCTAGGATTCGATACTTTTGTTTTCAGAAACTTTACTTTCTATATTTATTTTGTTGTTCTATATCTCTATTTCTATATATTTTCTACTCCTTTTCTATCCTTTCTTCTCTTTCTTATTTTCCTAACTTTTCTCTGTATTTTTTTATATTTATTTCCTTTATAATATTTACCGAGTTTTACGCGAATCATTTTATATTGCATGAGGAATTGTCTTTTCGCAAGGCTTTATTAAATTGAAAAAAAAAATTTTTTTTATGATGATGTGAGAAAAGTTCTTGTATAAAAACTTAAAAGTTCTGTGGTTTTAAAACCAACTATGATGCATAAATTTATTTCTTAATGAGTTTTGAAAGACAAAGTTAAACATTTTTCTAATTTTTTTATCGGTCTCTCTGAACTTTGATGACCGTGACCTATAATGAAAGCATCTTCCCAGTTTAGTCATAAGCTTTGTTGTTGAGCTATTGTTGTTTTTCAATTTTTATATTTTTTCATGACGTCTTTTATTATAGGTGTTTTTTTGTCAATATCATAAAGCTCTCATTACGCTGTATCATTATTATAATATCATCGAGATAGAGAAGAAATATTGAAAACGTAATTGACTGCGTGAAGTGTAGTTTAGTATTCTTTCAATGATATAATAAATTAGTTTATTGTTATTAATTGATGTTTAACCGACTAATATACTTTTTTATGCACATAGCGCATGAAAATATCAATTTTTTATTATACAGTCATTTACTTACAAAAATAGGAAAAAACATTATTTCTAAAATAAGGAGAACTTTTCTGAAACCATTCGGAAACATTATCTAATTTAGGTACAGCCATGCGAGTGTCTTCGTAATCTCTTGCTAATTAGTAGTATTAGTGAAATATATCCATAGATTCGTTGAGTTGATTATTGAGATAATTGTGTAAATTTACAAGGATTGATGTATTAGGATGGGGTTGAATAATACACTGCATTATTGCGGATTTTGTATTCATGATATTGTTCGACATTTTTAACAATTTAATTTAACACTATACAAATTATATTATATAATTTTCGTTTAATAAATTCTTATATCTTACACTTGAACAGTTGTTTTTCATATTTTAAAATATCAACTTCCTTTTCATAAAATCTTATATCATTGGTAACTTCATTTAAATACTGTGGCTTCACATTCATTATTGCACATATTTGGACGTTTAAATTATTAACAATTCTCTGTCTGTTTCCTGTTGGATTCGTCTCCGTAAGTTTCTAAATCAAATCGATCTTTGTTCTGGATATTTCAAAAGACACTAAATCTAATATTTTATGAATCTTTCAATATTTTTAAACATATTTTTTATTTCATATTTAAGGCTTATTATTTAATTCACTCATACACTTTGTTTATCGTTACATCGTTTGTGCAAATATATATAATAGGTCATGGCAAAACTTCTATTTCGAATTGTATTTAAGCGTTGTTTGAATGTTTATCAAATTATAACTTATATCGTTATAATTCTTGTTATTTTAAATTAGTCTTTAAAATTACGATGAGATAAGATTACGACGCGATAAATAGATATGTTTTATTAATAACAATTTTAAATATTATTTAATGGTAAAATGAAATATAAACAATAACTGTCATTATTAAAATTTGTTTTGGAATTCACTTGCACAAGCCAGTTTTGAAACGTATTTTCTTAGTTCCGAAAGAACAAAGTAATACAGAAAAACATATTTTTTAGGAAAGTTTTCATAAAAGTTAAAGCAAAACACTCTTGCACATCTGTTACACAATCTCGTTATTTATTGCATTGACCGGTATTGTACGTACAATATTTTCAATCCCATACATATACAAATGCAATTTGCTATTTTCAATATGTATACAGAGTGTTTATTTTAAGCTGACAACTCAGAATACTTTGAAAAATAAGCATTGTATAAAAAAGTCTCAAATAAATATAATATTTTTAAGAAAAAGGTTTGCTTGTGTAAAAATTACCAATGGTGTTGCGAAATAGGAACTTAATATGCATTTAAACGATATTATGTATCTATGTTTAGATATTTCGGTAATGCTTTATTTCTCAATCTACAAAATAATGGTTATATATATATGTTATGATTTACATTATAATTGCAAATATAAAAATTTTCGTATCGATAGATATTGTGCAATGATTATGTAATGACTTCATAACAGATGATAATCAAGTTAGCGCAGAGTGCACTGGGAACAAGAAACATAAATATTATGGGTATACTTTTAACTTTAAGTTATCTCATACATAATAAAATTAATGATATTTTAATTACATAGAGAATACAGTTGAAAATGTGAACCGTACCGTCAACGTACTTAGAAGAATAATATCATTATTCTAATTTTATATTGCATTTATATTACAGAGAGAATCCATCTGTATAGATCTTTTAGTATTTCTGTTTTAATGTAATGGTGATAAATTATAATTTTAAACTATTACAACTTCTCATTAAACCATATAAAATTTATTGAAATAAAATCGACATGTTTTGTGACGTAGAATCCAAATCTAGAATAAAACATGAAGATTCTTACTTAAGATTCATGTATGAGGATGAAAAGTTAAGAAATTTATATTGATTAAATTCATCATCTCGAGATATTTGACCACGCTCAGGTTTTTTTTTGGGGGGGGGGCGTGTCTGTTTGTGTGAAAATTACGGCCTAATCACTATCTAATTTGACATCTTTATTGAAAACTGATATTTTTTATTGCAATTTCGGATGTTTCAAATTTAACATACTTTAAATCAGTTAAGATGGTGCATCGTTTTTTCGAGTAGAAAAGATGCATTTTTTATTGCATACTATTAAGAATGTTCAGTCAAATCCACAACTAAAAAATCCGAATAGTTGAAATTACAGCGAGTTTTAGGAATACGTGTAACATACTGAGAAAGGTAGGCGCGCGTTCAAGTACTCAAACCGAGCCAATCCAAGCAGCTTACAATGTTTATTATTTGTTTTCATACATTCTTTCTGGGCATTTATATACAGTATGAAATGAAGCAGGGTCATTTTTAGGTACTATAGTTAGTCTACATTGTATTGTCCACCTTCAAAGAATGTATATATTTTGTATTTCGTTTCGAATATTTCCTCTTTATTTAAGCGTTTCTAAATTAAAAATGATTTTTAATTTAAATTAGATTAGATTCTGATTTTTTAAAATAATTAGTATTCTTTTTTTACTCTGAAGTACAATTTTTTATCACCAAAGACTAGTTTTAATTGCCTAAATTTTAGTTAAAAAATATTTTTTGTTTTGTAGTAATTTGTAGTAAAATACATGAACAAATTTGTAGTAAAATAACAATTTTGTAGTAATTAGTATATATATATTAATTAAATGTTATTTAAGATTTAATCTATTTATCATTGTAATTTTTTTCAATTTTTCTAACATTTTGTACAGTTATAATTTTGACTAGATTGGCGCTTTTTCCTGATCATATCGAATGTAGAGGTACACTGCAACCATTTATCAGATTTAAAATGAAACATTTTACAATATTTTCAACAATTTTTCAATAATTACATTAACAAAATTGACAATTATATTAAATATATTCATGAACACATAAACATACTAAAAGAATACTTTATATTCTTAAGTTCTATGCTTTTCAACAACAAAAACGTATCTATGCGTCAAAGTATAATTCAACTACTTGGAAAATTAAGAAAAAGTCGTATTTGTGGAGCATGAGTAAATATTGTTTACATTATAATTAATAATTAATAAATTTTCTGTTAAATCATTGATTTATTTATTTGTTATTTATTAGTCATGTTGACGTATTAAACGCTCTACAGTATCGTAATGAGAATGCTAGACTTAGTTTGGATAAGTGCCTAACTACTCTTTGATGTATTTTCAATTTGAATTGATAAGATCAGTTTGATTTACTTTTAAAATGTTTTTACAAAAAATTTTCTCAATGTATTTCAAAGTCGTCTTGTTACATTTTATAATAAGTTATATATTTAATTGTATAATTGTTACGAAGTATGTTTATATTACAATTAATTTCATGTATATGATTTATAAAAATCGTAAATAAATTGATATTAATTAACTTTACATTATAATTAAATATTGTTTATATTTTAATTGATAAAATGAGTTAATCTCGTTAATTAAATATTTTCAATACTGTAAAGAATGCTTTAGTAGTATAAGAAAATGAATGTAAATTCAAATTATAATAATATTCCTATTAAGTTGGTAATACTACTATTAAATATTTGTAATTGTTTCAAAGGGTTTATAAAAACATTCTGAATATTGAATCATTATATTTGTATGTTGTACATTATTTTTTTATAACAAACATAAATTATAAAAAAAATTGATAAATTAGAGATATGTTTGCTCTGATAATAACTACGATTGTATAGGTATAATACATGACAAGCTGGTTTTGTTAGTTACGGTTGTTTTTTTATTAATATTATTCTCTTGATTATAAAACAATTAAAGTTAACAAATATCTAAAAATAATACATTTTTATATTTTAAATTCAACAAACTAATTTCTGGGCGTTCAGCGGTATATCAAAAATACAATTTGTGAGTGATGTTTCACAACTCGAATACTGGCATTATTATTATTTTCCTTGCGCATATTTGTCCTACTATAAAAGTCAACAGATTCGCATGCTCTTATTATTTTTATGATACAACTATGGATTTCTCTTAAATAGACTTCAGGTCAATGATTGCGTGAAATAAATAGCGACTATTCATGTCATTTTTTCATCCAGCGTACAATTCCAGCCGACGTTTCTGACTTTTAATTTAGACGCTGAGAATAAAGGACGATATATTTTCAACGAGAACGTAAGTCTTCGTTAGTCCAAACGCATGAGATATTTGCTCATATGCGCTTGTTCGTGGCGACGTTTAATTTTGAAATCGCCTTTTCTTTTCAACCTTCCGGTCATGCCCTGTTTTAAAACCTTTTCGTTTTCTTTTCAAGTGCCGCCCTTTAAAAATAAATACTCGACGCAAAAGACGTCGCCTTGTACATATACAAATGAACGCGACGCCTAGTCAAGATGTCTCGGAAGTGCCGTCGCGCGCGTCTTGAATGATATTATATATTTTCTTTTCACGAAGGAGCGTTTTATTATATACGGTGATACAAAATGTGCGATGATTTCTGCGAAGGGTATAATTTGTAAGAATTCCAATAAGAATGTCCACAATGCAGACTGACGTGGATACGCGGAATTCATTTATTTGGCTAACATATAATAAAAGGCATTGATCGAAAATACGATTTAACTTCTTGTCATTTTTTTGTTAATAAAAATTATTCTTCTCGGATCGACGACGTATACTAAAAATAAGTGGTCTTCATTTTGCAAGGAAACAAATTTGTTATGTGATTTGTTTTGGAACATAAAATTCTTTCTCGAAAATTTAAGATGACACGCATTACATGCAAAATTTCTGGACTAAAATTAATTCTTTGCAGTATTCAAACGTTTAAAACATTTTAACCGTGCAACTACGAGCGGTTCCATTAAAACTTTTACGCACACAAAAATTCGCACAAAACTTTTAATAGACTCATATGAATTCCAATAATCGCTGTTACGACTTCTTTTTTTATTTTTACTAAAATCAGTGCAAAACTCTTCCAACAAGTTGGATGTAACAAATGTTTAAATATTTCTGAATTTATTGGAATCCAATTAACGTAGGTTGTAAAAGTTGTAATTAGAATCATCAAGTTCTTTCCCAAAGGTGCAGTTTTCAAAATTTGTCGACCAAAAGAAATTTCGCTACTTCTAAGCGAAATTGGTTTATCTGAGCAAACGGAAATCAGCTGAATATATCTAGTGGTTTTATCTTCTAAAAGAAGATTTGTACGTGTGTGCACGTGAACGCGACACATTGACGTTAATCTGAACGTGCTCGTATAAAATCAACGTAGCAATACGTTTCTTATTTGAAGATGATCCTGAGACAAGGTAGGAGACCTCTAAAGCAATCAACTTCTTCTCCTCTAATGAATCGTTGACTCATTCAGGTCACTTTGAACTTTGTGAATAGATTTCCCTATATGGCATTATATTTGTTGAGTTTCCGAGTGCCAATCCCAGTCGTTTATCAGACCGTCCACAAAGAACGTCGTGTTTTGAACTTAAGACCGACTTTCCTAGTCGGATTTACCTTGTTTAGAAGACTTATCACGTAACCGTAAGAAAATTGACAAAAAATTAGCAGAAGGATGTTGCTCTCGCAAGCAAATTAATGCATTGATATTTTTCAGATGAAATGATATTGGAAAGTAAAGATTTTCTCATAGCAAATAAAACTTAAATTTTGGAATTCATTTATTGTAAAACATTGTTTAAAATAATATAAATGATGGTATTTGTAAACGAAAAAAGGTCGTATGTGCTTTGTGATTGTATCAAAATAGTAATAGAATTAACGTAATTAAAAAAAAGTATTCCAGAAATTTATATTTTTGAAACTATAAATACCCCGTATTTTGACGTTTTTAGCTAACAAATTTTAACTATTTAATTATCACTATCTTATATTGTTTTCTTTTATATATTAAAAATATCCATAAAATTATACGTCCGGCGTAGTTAACATATTCAGCTAATTTAAATGGCGTATTCTAGAAATCATTTTTACTGATGAAGTATATATTATATTTTGTAGTAGAATTATATAATTTACTAATATAACGAGTAATAATAATAAGTTTCAACATTAAAACCATCTTCAATTATTAACAAATTTAATGTAATAAATATTCCCGTTAAGTTGTAAGGTCTACAATTTAATTTATTAATTAAAAAATTATACTATTTAATATATATTTTCTTATTCATAAACAAGATTATTAATATTTCATATGACATACGAAAGTGATATATGACTTATGCTAATATCTTATAAAAACAAACAGAATAAAAGTAAGTAACTAGGTATGTAGACGAAGAATACTTTTCCAAGAAAGTAACTGGTAAATGATTATCAAATATGAAAATATCAGCTTAAGCTTCAATATGAAGAGTACTGTTGTATATTTAGCGTTTTCACGCATTTCGTAAACTCAGTTGTAAGTCTACAGTAAGTTATAGTTTGCAGTTATAAATACGGATTAACCTAGTACCTAATTAGAATCAGACATATTATTTACGATGCAAAGCTTTTGACTGCTTAGGAACATCTTTTTTGTTGAATAATATTTCCTTGCTGATTACGAATTTGATTATGACTGATGTGTATCTTTATTATCAGTGACTAAGATTGGCGCTCAAACGTACCGGTTGTCGGTACGAAATGACTTTGAGTCGATGTCAACATGATTAGCAAACCTCTTAGGTAACCTGGATGGTGATGCTTATCTTAAGAATTATCGTTGATCGACTAATTACTCAATTTGATCAAAGCTCCAATTACAGTCGGAGATTTGCGGTACTACAAATTGATAATTAAATTATTCAAGTCTGATTCCATTAATTACTGTTTAAATTTTTTTACATTACATGAAACATTTTAATCAGATTTTAGCCAAATATTTTTAAGCGGTATGCTGAATTATATTAATAAAATTACTTTAATATTAATCAGTTAAATATTATAAAGCGAATCAACAATTTTTATATTCGCAAGTTATATCATTTCTTAAAAATAACTGAACATTTTATAATATGATAACAACTTGTAGTTTATAGAGGTGTATTTATTGAATTGGTACAGTAAATATTTCTACTACTGTGTAAAAATATTTGTTGAAAATTGTAAAAAGAATTTGCGTATTATTTTTAGTTTTAGACAAAATAAAAGCATTCAGTAATTCCCTAATTTTTGGAAACTTACAATACCGTTACATACAATGTGAATTAACAAAAATGGAGTATGTGAAAATGGATACTAAATAACTTGACATCAAATTGTTTAGTTTTGTTTCTAGGGTATGTACCTTAAATTTTTAAGTGCGTATGTTGTTGAGTGTACACTATGGAAATTTTATGGTTGCACCAATCACCAAAACAGAGCGATGTCGAAATTGTTTAAATGGAGCGCGAAGAGTCAATTGACCCATAAAGTAGAGTTATTTGTGGTTCTGAGTTTGTATGTGCTTTTTGTTAATTCAACAGTCCGTGCAGCTTTTGCGAATCACTGCAAATAATGCAAAAATATTTATTATACTGCTACTCCTGAATTGCTGATAAATAGAATATATTTTTTTAAACCGACGTGAAAACTCATTTTTCTTTCTCTTATTATTTAACATTATATGGACAAATGCTCGTAGTTATTTCGTGTGTTTTTAATTTTTCAATATTTTGTAATTGTTCTGAATATACATATATAATACACACACGCGCGCGTGAGTGTGTATGTATAAAGTATAACAATGCTGAGTTAATTAGGAATTACAAAATAAAATCCGGTATTTGGGTTACGCTCAATTTATAGTGATATGCTTGTGAATTTTTTCAATAATTTTAAAAAGTTATCATAAATACAAGCTATACATAATTACACGAAATATTAAATAACTAACAAGACGTTTAATTAAAACTGAAAATTGAATGTGAATAAAATACGATAAAAAATATGCTATGTATATTTTACAATATTTTAAGAAATGTTACAAACTAATAATTATAAAATATTATTTATGACATTTTTTATATCAAAATTTTATTACTAAATAATGTTTAAAAATAATCAAAGAATTTTATTTCAATATTAAAATATCATTAGAATAAATAAAGCATTTTCATAATTTTATCTATAATGCATCAGTTTAAGTGGACAAATGGATTAATCTTTAAAACAACACTCATAAACAATTTTCTTTAAAAATGCAGTCGTCTAAAATAAATAATAAATTAATAACTAAAAATATTTTTATGAAATTAGTAAACGCTTTTTTTCAATGAGTAAATTTCTATAGAATTAAAAAATTTGTTCTTATAAAAGTATCACTGTTCAAACAAAAAAATTATTTTTTAATTAAATTCGCAGTTTCTGAACTAAAAAGTAATCAAAGAAATGTTGCTGTAAGCAAAATACTTCGAAATTATTATAATTTGATTGGAAGAAATATAAATGTTTTAAAAAATTGAAAAAGTTAGTGTGAAAATTGTTCGGTATTTTTAAACTACTACCATTGTTAACAAAAACTGAATTTCTGTTCAAAAACTAACTAAACTTATTTTAAATTATTCAGTATTTAAAAAAAAAAAGAGACCAACAATATGTCGAAAAAGCAACCTCTGAATAATGTGAATGGTTTTCTTGAATCCGAAGAACGTACCAATATTCGTGATCAGAACGGGCAGCAAGACAGCCGCAAAAACGAAATCCGCAATGCATTTGCGGAACATCATTGGTCTTCGGTCGAGAGCAGAATTCACAGCCAGGACGCACGCCGCTGGCAACAAAAATCGGGCGCACCATGTGTCATCATTCGCGATGCGAAAAGGCCCGTTTTTTGAAAAACCGAGACCTCGATCCAGCAGTGCGTTTCCATGTGCCACTTTTGCACTTTGTTTGCTCTTTATTTTTCCGTGACACTTTTTTCTAAGCCGCACTTTGTCCAGCGAGATGAATCGACGTTCGAATCGACATCCTTTCTCACTCGCGATATTGCCGATACTTTGGTACCCGCTGAGATAAAAAGGCACCTCCTTGATTTGCGGATTTCGAAGAACGCGTTCTCCAAGTTTGAGAAGAAGTAATTTTGAGAAGACGACGAACGTACCGGGCACTTGGATCGACTACCGAGGTGTAACCATCCGTCGTGCATCTGTGTACAGTCACCATGACCATGGTCAGGAAGTGGAAACCAACATGGCGCCTGGCGAACGGAATAGCCGTCACGACATTCACTTTCTTTCCACAAGCCGGTTGCCGACACCAGTCCTTTCTTTTACTCGTCCTAATCTTTAGCTTTAAATTATATATATAAATGCAATACTAACAAATTAAACATAATGATAATGGTAATAAATTATGCACAAACTTTGGAATTTTAAGCTGGTTATTTCGAAGCCGATCTGAACCAAACATCGATACTATTTACCAGTAGCATTAAATAAATGTGCGTTTGATATCTGACAAATATTAACAGTTGTTTAATGTTTGTATGTGGCATTAATTAAAGAATTTAATACTCATGGGCGTTTAAACTTTGTGTGAGTTCAGATTTCACTTTAAGTGAAACACAACTCAATGAAGTGGAAATTGACATAACCCAACTTTGAATAATTATTATTCGATATTTTTATAAAGTTTTAACGTCGTAATTTTGAATTCAGTGATTGTTGATAATAAGTTTAATCAAACTTTCTAATTTGAACAATAAGTTTTCCAAAAAACATTCTTTAAGATAATTTATCACACATTGGTGAAGTCAGGAATGGCGTAACCTTACTTTCAGAGATTGTTGTATAATTTAACACTTGAAACATTTCCTAAATGTCCCCAAAATCTTTTTAAAAGTAAAGATTGTTTATATGCATTTACGGGTTGTGTTTTTATATTTTATGATTATGTAATATCAAAATGATCCATTTTGAGTTTTGGGTCAGTTCGAATGTTTAATTGATTAGATGGGAAAACATTTGTTGGTAAGAAAGCAAATGAAACTGATGTATATTAAAATAAACCTCATGCATAAAACAGCAAATTACAGCATTATGCCATAAATTTGCCGAACAATTTCTGTAAAGCACGAAACGCTCCTGGCAAAAGATAACTCGTATCTGCATTCCGTTTTATCAAATCTTCTTGTGCAACTTAATGAGTTTTGCTCCGTTTGTTAGAAGAAAAGTCTAATGAATAATCCAAGAGAATCTTACAATAAAAAATACTGATTTTTAAGAATTGATAAAAATATTAATGGATAAAGTAAAAAAGAAAATACTACCGAATTCGGACTTGGCCAGTAATAGTTTTTACAAAAAAATGTAAAATTTCAGTATCAAATAAGTATATCGATTTAATGGCTCGTTAATACAAAATTGAAAAGAAATTTGGTGCTCAAAATCATTTTCAAATTGATCTACTATCAGTACAATTTATCAGGACAAAGTATAATTATACACTACGGGACTGACAACCTTTACTTTATTAATATTACAAATCAGTTTTCAGTTCAATTCTAGCATCCCAATATTACAACACAATTATACCAATATTGATACTCAACTCGTATTTGATATTTAATAATAATACTTAAGTTTAAGAAATGCATAATAATGCTGAAGATTAGTAATCTCTATTATTAGTTGATATATTTCTTTCGTTCATCGTTAATGTTATTTTGTAATATTCACCATATTAATTACCACACATAATATCTCGAAATAATGAAAATACCAATTTACAGGTTACGGCCAGACATTATAGATGTAATGTTCATACATTTGAACCCATTTTTAAAGCATGAAATTTTTATCGTTATTCATTTATCATTTAAAGTATGGAGAACAGGTTTTTATAAAAGAGAAAATGTTATTTACATAATTATTAACAATAATTTTGCTTTGGTAGTACAAAAACTCTTTTAATAGAATTATAAAGTAAAATTTCGAAAATTACCCGAATATTAAATAAATATATTTTCTTAATATTATATATAATGGGTGAATTTAATATTCAATGCGTACATAAAGTTTAAAATTCCTAATAGTGCGCAACGAAAAGAACTCAATGATTAAATTCTTCTTCATTAATAACCAGCAAATATAAAAATTGGCGAGACATGTGAATTACCAAACCAGTTTAGTTACCTTAACACATTTAATTACCTCAATCAATATTTTTAACCAATAAAAGGTAGGCGTGTATCTCATATTCTGCAGTGTAAAAATATCCATTCTTATCCAACTAACTCTTTCTAATATTTCTCTTGTCCTTTTTCTCAAAACAACAAAAATAAACATATACAAATTTATACAGCAGATTTTCAATTGAAACAAGTACTATATTTGATAATAATGTTAGAACAATACATAATATGATATATTTGAAACATCCGATTTTTACATCTGAACTAAATGCATTCTCATTTTTTTATGTTTCACCGCACATTATTTCTGTGTGTTCACTGTAGAAATAAGTTCGTCCATCAGTTCAAAATTAGCTTCGAAACTACTTGATTTTCATCAAGCGAAAAAACGAAAACTATATGTAACAAAGACTGCGAACTTGAAAAAAATTAAAACTTCGAATATTGAAATACTAATGCTATAATATTATATGAATTGCAGTATAAACCGTCAAGGCGTTAACAACACAAAGCAAACGTGGCACGTTATACTAGAATTGAATTGTGTGTCTTTTTAATCCGCTTTAACATAGTATAGTCAGTAGTTTGATACAGTATGATATAATTCTTGTTTATCTTCTATGTTTAGCCCGTCTCTCAATACTATCCATTTGTAATATCAGTTCACAAAAATATCACTGAAACTCTGTGTATAAAAACAAACTAAACATACATCATCCTAAACGGTCCCTAATTATACAATTAAACTTGAAAATTATTTGCTTTATAAATAAATAGTAAATTTCACTAAAACTTATCATAGTCTTGGTGTACAATGAACATATCTTTTTTCTAAAAAAGAATTATAAACATCAAAAGATTCGATGTCTTTACAAGGAATAGTCTGAAGTGGGAGCTCAGCTACTCTACTGAGAAATGGCATTTCCTTTGAACTAATTAAAAATACTCATCATAGTGATTACATTTTAAAAATGTTAGCAATAAAAATCAAATCAAATAATAACCAAAATCTATTTATAATTAATGTTTACAGATTCCCAAACAACGATGCTTATTTTTGCATGGTGTGAACTAATTCATCTGTTTCAACTCAATGTATCAAACTCGTACTTTGTGGTAAGTGATTTTAAAACTAATTCTACTTTTTAGATTTATACTGAAGACACAAAGAACTTGAGCGACACCATTAAATAACAAAAAATTTAACCAAAATCCCAACAAATTTGCTCAAAGCTCTATCATCGATCTCGTCCTTGGCTCCATAGATTTATCTTTTTTATGAATGGACTTCTTTGAGTACCTAGACTCAGGCCATACTCTCTTCTCTATTAACTTTTCAACTGAAAGAAATACAACTCTAAATGACAGGCATAAAACCAATTAATTGGGAGTAATTCCAATACTTCTTAGACAATGATACTCTCTCAGTACCACACGATTCTTCCAACCTCTTGTTATTAATGATAAATATGCTCAACTACCCAACATTCTAAAAAATACAGAACTATTTTTAAGAACATACTTCAGAAAGTATCTTGTTACAAATATTAAGTACAAAAAAGCTATTTAAATGCTTTTATTTTCAAGAGTTGAAATATTGAAAATTTTTGGTATCTAAAATAATCATGAACATTCTGAACACTAAACTACTATTTCGAAATAACATAATAACTTATGATGAAAAACACTCTAAGATATCAAATGCGGACTGGGTATAAATGACCCAAATAAAAAGTCCATATTTTAAAATTGATTTAACACGAATCCAAAGTTTTAAAAGTATACATGTTTTTAAAAAAATGTTGAGTTACACATAATAAAATTAAATTTTACAAATAATTCTTATAATATAAATAGAATTATAATTATCATTCTGTTCGTGTATAGGAATAATGCCAGGTCATACTGACATTTTTAAAACAAAAAAGGTTGACAATAATTCATTTCTTTGGATAATTAGAACAATTTTTTTGGACCAGATTTTGTATTAAACAATCAATTGATTCATTGTTCATATAAATCAGTACTATGAATATATACGTATTGATATATCATATAAAAAATATATAAAACCAAATTAATTTATATTTATATATAGATATAAAGTTTTGCCCTTTAGAATAACATTGTGCATTCTAATATTTTTTACTTTTAACTTTTGAAAAATATGAATTTTTTAAAATTATAATTCATACTTTGATCACCACGTGATATTTAATTAGAAAATATGTATCTAATTGTGTATGGATAATCTATCTTAATTGAACTTAAAAATGAAAAACTGTTGCCCATGAAAATAAGTTGATTACATTCTCTCCTTACCAATTTGAAACAAAATCATTTCAATTGCAGTCTGATATCGTGTTTAGATAACATTATTGATAAATAATAAAATCTCCGTTTGTTGTTATCTACTTTTAATTTTGATTAAAGAAAAAGACAGATCTTAAAAGATATCCTTCTAGAATCATTTCCGAATTCATTTAAAATTGAAACTTCGTCTCCTTCGTCAATTAAAAAAACGGAATTCGTATTTAATTTAAAACAGATCGTAATTAATTTAAAAAGAGAACTTTATGAACAAAGTGTGCAATGATCGATTGACGCGTATGTTAGAATGCTTTAAAGGTAAAATTTCTTAACTTGACAAATAATCAAAAAGTTTCTTAATTGTATACTTTGTAAATTTTTTTTAGAGCATTTTTAATGTATGTACGAAAATTTTATTTACTTTTTTCTTTGCAATCTTAATTGAAAAAAGCCCCATTTATTTTATTAGTTTACACTTTTAGTTAGTTCCTTTACTACATTATTCGTTCATACTTTTATCCGTAATGATTATCGTGTTTTTTTCGTTCCACTATGATTTTTGTGTATCATATAAAATATACATATTTTAACGTCACGGAATCCTCCTCCTACTCCTAGAATATTTTCGCATATAGATGTGCTAATTAATAAATTACCATATGAATTTATTTCACCCGATTGTGCTTGGGAGAATTATCAAACGAAAAATCACTAGTCCAGTAATTAATGCATAATACGTTATCTTAAGGGCATATTAAACTGCAAATAATTTATTGAATAATAATCTCAAAAAATATAATATGAATACAATATTTATAATGAAATATTAAAAGATATATAGATTTTAGATAATAGATAATAATATATAGATTTAGATAATATAATAATAGATAATAAATTTTTTTCACGTATTTACAATAAAAAAATAAATTATAATAAATGAAATTAAAAAGTAAATAATTATTACTTGTTTTCGAAATGAAGAATAAAACGAATTATTTCGTATTAATATGAGATATTATAAAATATATAAACTACACAAAAATATTCTTTTAAGATTTAAAAATCGATTTTTTCATTAAGAAAGCAATATTAAATTTTCAGTTGACATAATCTATTTTAAAACTTTTTTGTTTATTTGGATATTTAATACAAGTTTTCCAGGCTAAATTTTATCGTGAACAATTAATTAATTAATTAATTTAAAGATTCTCGACTAAACTTTTGATAATATACATATTTTCTGTGTATATATTCTTTGCCCATTTGTCAAATTTTTAAACAAACAATTCAAAACTGCGAAATAAAGAATATATATAAAGAAATTATTTATATAAAATATTTGACCAGAAACCTCTAAATTAATTAAATATTTAAATAAGCAATAAATTAGGTAATATAATGTTTTCAGTTGAACGCTGCTATTTCACCTTAAAATTATTAATTATTTCGTACAACAATATAAATTAGAAAGAAG